>JANHGN010025912.1:53768-80880 GCA_024605025.1 Megaceryle maxima
TGGGAGGTGTCCCTGCCATTGGCAGGGGGGTTGGAACCAGATGATCTTTAAGGTCCCTTCCAACCCTGACAATTCTAGGATTCAGTCTTGGAATTGTTTTGCATCTTCTCTAAATAACCTCCTTATTGTCCAAGCACCCTTTTTTAAACGGTTTTCTTTGCTGGAAGCGAGTTCTCCATTTCAGAGGATGGGTCATTTTCCTCCTAAATGTGTGCCTGTACACTTAGCTAGAAGAAAACAAAAGCTTGATTAAACAGCTCACTTTGTCAAGGAATCCTGAAAGCTCTCCACAGAACTTCCTACTTCATCATTATCTCCTGCTCCAGCAATCTTTGTATTCTAAATGTAATTCTAGCAAAATTATACTAATAGTGGTGCCACTTATTCTCATAAGATCAGTTATCTTTGTCATGATTAAAATACAAAAGAAAAAAAAATGATACCTTTTTACTAAACACAGTGAATAGAACTTCTGTTGTGCCTGCACTTTGCCAAATTGATTACTGTCATTAAGGAGGATAAGCAGCAATCCTCTTTCAGAAAAGGCATCTTTGCATCAAGCAATACAATTCTCAAAAGAAAAGAACCTTTTCACTGATGTAAAAAGACTTCATAGCTGAGATGTAGTCCCAATCTTTCTGCTACCACATAGAATAAACTTGAAAAATCAGTATATTGGGCCTGCCTTGGATTCTGCAAAAGCACTTGATTGCAGAGGATTATAAATTGTGTTTGGAAACTCAATGGAAAATAAATGCATTCTCAAGAATAGCATCAACTACACTCAGAATCAAGAAAAATTTGGAACCAAATACAAAGACAGAATGCAGGAGATAACAACTAGCAGATCATATGTAGCTCATAACAGTTACTCCTAGTTTGATGGCCAAGATATCACACGGTGCCATTAAGCACAACCTGGATCTCCCTTTCTCCCTGGCTACATGATGCCAATGCTTCTGTTATTGCCTTGTCTTCCATAAGCTGTGTTTTAAAAACAAACTGAACCCAATTGTTCCCATCCATTCCCCTGGCTCTATATCAGCACTGCCAAACCAGTATCCAAATTCCAACTCTGATCGTTTAGGACTTGAATTTTATTTTTTTTTTTCTGATTGAAAATGAAGCAAACTCAATTTAAGCATTCTGCAAACCAGGTGACAGCATCCTTTTGGTACCAAATGTAAGAACCAACCTCTATAATACTGGATTTATGTGAAATAAATTAGACCCAAGGCTACATTTCAACCCCCAGTCTTGTCTAGGATACAGACAGACCTTTTCCTATATGAATCCTACAACACCTTTCAGTGGAGGCTTGCATGGCAAGGAGAGATTCCACCAGACACTGTGCTCCAATTTCTGTCTGACACAAATAGTAGGCAGATTGAGATCCCCAGACAACATATATACTAGAAATCTCTTGAAACATAGATGTAGGACGTAAAGATTTTCAGAGGGGCAATTTCTCTTTATAATATCTTACAGCTATTTTAACAGAATCTGTCAGCAATATCTGCCCAGTTAACATCCAGTCTGTCAGGAGAAGCTTGACATTTGCAAAATTTAAATTCAAGGAAACAAACTTTGTATGCATAAATACAGTGACTTCAAGTAAAATAGCTCCTAAGGTTTGACAGAGACTTCCTAATCAGGGTCAGAAATTCAGAAGAGGCAACATCCCAGAAATGTCATCTCCAGCAATGCAGAGGAACCATCAGGGAAGTCCCTGACAAATCTGGAATAAAGACTGATGCCAGGCACCAGATCTGACCCAAAGATAAAATTATTTCTGCTGCTAGAACTTGTTGGACGGACACAACAAGGCTGCATGCAAACCTGAAAATATGAAGGCCAGTCCCACCTTTTTCCAGTGTAATTCTCAGATTAAAAACATGCATTCTCTGCATAAACATCATCACAGGAGTCCATGTAAGAGCATCACTCCCAAATTTTGAGGTTACTTAAGAATCTTGTAAAAAAATCCCTATATAACTAAGAGACTGACTCAAAGCACAACATTTAGACAGCCACATGTTTCTGAAAGAAGACACTCATCTTGAGGGAAATGACTGAGCACATGTAACAACCAAAACACATATAGAAGCTGCTAGGACATAATTGTGAGAAGCAACACTAAAAATAATGCAGCTGAGAATTATTATGACTATCACACAACCACTATGCAATTCTGGAGATCCTGCATCTTTCTTTCTCTATATGCATTCTGTTTTTAAGGAAACAGAGTATTCACGCTAACTGCAACAATGACTGCTCATTTGTATTGTAAATACTTTTCTTGTTTTATGGTATTTTTCTTTTCTTTCCTCCAACCCTTAACATTAATTAAAATATATTAAACCCCTTATTTTTCTATCTGTATACAAGAATTTGACTGTACCTGTTAGAAGGAAAAACAACCTATCACAACCATGTCAAGGGACTGCAGGGTGACTTTGTCTCATTTGCATCAGTGAGGTCAAGCCAGTGCAGTTGGGGGAACCCATCCTGCTTTAAAATTACCCCAGCATATTAAACAAGTACATAATCAATCTCTAAAAAGATGTCGAGGAAAGTACAGTTTAAATCTCCAGCTCTCTACTCCTCTATGATTAGTTGATGCAAACTTAATGACTTGAATTCTTCTATGGTGCCTTACAGATTAGCTTCACTACCCTGGATTTAACCATGGTTGGTGGCAGACTATACCTGTAAATACAAAGCAAGTATGTTATAGTTTGTGCAGACGTTTACAAGTTTGGTACTGTAAATAAAGCAGTCCTGATTTAAAGAACTGAACAGGCATAATCTGAGCTTTTGGATATCTCAAAAGGTAGATTACATGTATTGAAGTTTCCTTCTATATGTCAACTAAGGATTTTGAAGCGTAACAGTTTAATATCAACAATGGAAAAACAAATGGCAAAAGATGCAGATTAAAAATCTGCATTGCAAGTTTCTACAAGTGTTGTAAATTCTATTTATCAATCCACAGATTGACATTTTGCCTGAATAGATAAACAAAGTGCTGAGTTGAATGGTATTTGCCTGAAGATCAAAATGCTGATTTTAGAATCAGTTTTAGACTCTACTAAAATATCTTCTATTCTTTAATACCGTGTTTTGTGGCTTCAAAGGAGACCAATTATTTTAGCTGTTTATTGATATTCTACATTTTACTGCAGAGAGCATCCATTTTATCTGCAACTAATCCAAGTGCAATGAACCTCTCTTAATACTTGCAGAGTGCCTCTGAGAGAAAAGAGCAGTGGCTTGGGGCAGCGGGACCTCCATCTCTCAATATGCCTTATGAAATTGGACAGGCTGTTTATCTTTTGGTTCATTTTTAGATTCTTTGCTCCCCTCTGCCTTGTTTAGTCATTGCTATGCTTGTAAGAGTTGTTCTTCCTTCACGCCTCAGGTACCTGCTTTCTACTCTCAACCCCAATATTTACTGAAATGCGAAGATTCAGGTGAATCACTTAATCCATCTTTGCCCTTTGATAAACTGAAAAACTATGTAGCAGGGGTATATGTCTGTACAGGTGTGCTAGTGTACACATACTGAGAGTGCTGCAGAGCAACTGACAAAACTAGCTAATAATGCCATCAGAGACTAAACCTCTTCATTAATTTTGAAGCTAAATTATGGATGCTCATTAACAAGTCGAGAGAAAGTACAAGGCAACAAGCCTTTGCTCTAGCTCTTGCTGTTGTATTCCTGGACAAATGCTGACAACCCAAGTGATTCAGCCCTGAACAAAAGGAGGGAAGCTTTTTCTTTTCTCTTCCCACTCATTTCAAGGACTCCCGATTGCACAGCAGGTTTAATTACCACGCAACTAAACTACAGATCCTTACCTGTGGCGACAGAGAGGAAAAACAATCTCTCTTGTACACATCTATCAGCAAAGATGTTCTGTCATTATCTTAGTGGTACTTGCCCACACCACCCAATGGTGCATGAAATTCTTCATTTTAAGAAATACAGAGGCATTTTGCTTTACCGCGACAGAATATCAAGAAGCAACCACGCAGCAAAGATTGGCAGCCACACTAAATACTGCCAAGAGCCCACTAAGCAGGACACTAAGTGCAAAGTTTCTCCTTCTTACTATCCCTGTTGTGACTTGAGGGAAAAAGAGAAGTAAAAGTCTAATGAGATATCACATCAATGGACGTAATATCCATGCGGGTCTTGTGACTTTTGTAGGAAAGGTCACCGGAGTGAGCCTGCAATTTTCCTGTATGTGAACAGTTTCAATGTTACTTTCACCATTAAAATGCATCAAGAACTATTTAGGATACATAACTCATCCTGAAAGACACCCTTTGGAGCACTGTTCCTAAACCGATTACATTAAAAGCTCCTGATCAGTTCTTTATGTTCATGTGATTAATTACAAATATAACAACTCCACCTTTTACAAATATTCAAAAGTGATGGTGCTCATCAAAAATAATCAAGTAAAATTAAAAGTTTGCAAATGCAGTTGTACTTTATTTCCTAGATTCCATAAAAACATAAGCAGACTTTGCAAAAAGCAGAAGACCTCTCACTTTCAAAACATATCACTCCCTCAGGCTGAGTCATACGGATGTCCAGCTTTATAAAAAGGAAAAATATAGAAACCCTCTCTACTCCAAATCTGCATGAGAAAGCTTAATTTGTAGCTTTTGAGGAAGTTGGGAGCATTGACCACAAGCTTCTGCAGCAGAATTATAGTTACAGCACAGCTACAGAGTCATAATAGCACATGCATGTGAGAAGCATAAAAAAACCCCAAAATTAGGGCAGGAAGTGATGGAATAACTCTGAAAGTCACCACTGAGAGAAGGGCAGAGCAAGCTACAATTTCCCTTGATCTGGGATAACTAAAAAAATTCTTAAAATAACTTGTACCAGTGATTTCTTTGGTCTGCTCAGCTGAGGCTATGTTGGGTTGCCACTGGGGAATTTGATTGAACAACGGTTTCCAAGAAAATTGGCAAAATATTCTAATAGAGAATATTTCTATCAAAGCATCATGTTTCTTAAATTTACTCCTGCCCATCCCAGCACTGACCTTGGTTTGGCGGGGTTGGGTGTTTTTAAATAAATACTCTATGAAAACCAAATATTTTTGTTTAGCAATGTCAGACTATAGATTTTCACGACAGAGAACATTATTTCAGGACCCGTGCTATGAACTACCTACTACTATAGCTCTGAAAAGGCAAGCAGGTGACCCTGTTTTACAGGGTTCCTTTCCCACAAACAAGGCATTCATTACTAGAAAGAAATATAGGTAGAAATTGGCAATGAAGAAAATATTTGAGCTTTATTAACAAGTAATGAACCTCATTTCTGCATTCATGTCAAACTTGTTTTTCACTTCTAAAGCACAATTTGAAATTAACTCCTAAAAACAACATGAGCCAAAAATAATAATATTTGTTTTGTTTGTGCAATGTTAATGCTGTTAACATTAATTCATGTGCAATGTTAATGTTGGAATTTAGAAATCAGTAAGACTGGGCACACCACAAGGGCAAGGAGATACACAAGGTGTAGCAGGAGATACAGAAGAGGAGGAAGCAGCCAGATGAGGAAGAATTTGGGTCAAGAGGAGGTTGAGGAGTAGTAAAAATACAACAGGGAAGATATCCGTGCATAGCTGCCCTAGTATTTTACTCTCTATAGTCAACTTCTAAAAGCTACTGTTGGCAAAGTATTTTCCTAGCTGAAGCTGTATCTTGACCCAGTTCTGGGATGCTTAAGTGCTTCAACTCTGCTTGTGTCAATAGCTGCATAATAAAAGTAAGGATCGTACTCTACACTTGTAAGCAATTTCCCTACTCATTTACTTGTCAACATCAACATATAGCAAGCTACATACCCCACGCTCAACATGCCTGTAAGCTCAGCACACGAAAGCCTCAAGATAATGTTATCCTCAGAGAACATGGCCATTACTATGCAAACACATTAGGATTTTATTTTCCATCAAGAAAAAGTTCTTAAATCCTGCATGCAGTTTCCTGCTATCCTTCAGTACATGCTGTTTGAAACCATTGTCCTGGTATCACTGCTGCAGCGTCGAAGAAGTGTGTGAAGAGTGCAAAGAGCATGGCAGTTGGATAAAGGGTAGCAGTATAAAGAGAAATGTCTGTGGAAATGTGGTAGAGAGCAGAGACAGGGGGTGATACCATCTAACAGAAATGGCTACCTCCAGAACAGGACATCTGTCTAAAGCCATGATTGATACTTCCAACGCAGCCTGGCCCATCAGGAGGTATGGGAAGTGCTCCTAACAATCAAGCTAGTACTGCTACGATGAATCATAGTGGCATCAAGTTAATACAACTCATCAGATCCTAATTAAACCACTCTATGTTGCTAATCACTCTGTGTATCTCAGGTGGTCTGTTGCAGCATGCCTGACTCCAGTGAGGGTGGGCCAATCAATTCCTTAATGAGTCCTCGCTCAAGCACTTGCACAAATGCTCTGTGGGCTTTCATGCAACCACAGTACACAAAATTAAGCAACAAAAGCTAAGGTCTTCCTTTTTCTTCTGATGGTATAGAGGAAAAGTATGTCTATACAAGCATATATATCAGCAACTCATCAAAATAGTTTTGTGAAATCAGGCTGATCAAATATCTGCTCTAGTGGGATTTGCCTATATTGAGCTCTCCGGTTCTTTCATCTTTCCACATGAAAAACAAAACTTCATCTCATTTCTTCCAAGATTTGTTAGCGTAGGAAAAGTAATTTTGTGGAATTTGATAGCTGTGGATCAGTATCATTCAGACAATGAGATAGCATCACTCACACCATACAGCAGCAGATGTCCACAGGATGAGAGAGAACAGGCTGGAATAAACCAGCTATTTTTCCTTCAAACTTCTTTTGCATTTAGTTGAAGTGCATCAGTCTCTTGCCTTTTCACCAAAATATTTTCACCAATTAGTCATATTAGTCAAGGTATTATCTCCCCCCACCCTTTAAGAAAAAGCAACTTTAAGTTCACATTTAGCTTCATTAAATCCATGAGCGCCTTTTGCTGCTGTTGGAGTTAACATGACTTTAGACACTAACATAAATGCTACTGAGTAGAACCAGTTGTTTATGATGAGACTACTCACTGTAATCCCTCATCATCTGAATGAAAAACTTGAAAATGAAACAGTTGAGCACCAGAAACATCACACTTCCCTTTCTCGCTGACTCCTTGTTTTTCTACCCACATTTTCATACCTGTAAGTTTTCCCACAGGTATCTCTTCCCCGTAGGCTCTACTAACCTACCAAACCCATAATGTCTGTATAAACCTTTCCTATTGTTTAAGTGTGTAAATCCTTTTACTTAACCTCAGCAAATTATATTAAAGTCTTACAGCCTTACACCAAGCCTTATCCTAGGCATCTCTAGCCGAGGCTCACGCATGAACTTGATTTGTGAATTGTCAAGTCAGTCATTTTGAAATATTTGCCACATATCTTGCAGCCATGTAGCCGAGATAAGAAAAGTATTTCTGAGATCACAACAAAAATGGTCTAAAAATGTGTTTCTTTGCACAGACTTTAAGGGTTCATGATTTGCTTATTTTTCTGACATTCCACCCCCCTCTCCCCCATGTTTTTGATCGCTTAGGACACAACAGAACTATGAACACTTCCATTAAAAACTCTGCATATTCTTGTGAGGCCACCATAGAAAGCATTTCACACTGTCCATCTATACTAACAGTGATACCTATCAGCAACTAGACCAAATTTTCAAAGTTATTAGTAACTTGCTTCAGTTTGTATTTACTACCACACTGTCTGAGAGCCTGAATGACAGATAAGGACCCTGAGACACCAAGTGCAATGGAAATATTTAAGAGAAAGAAAGTATTCCTGATCTGTTGGCTTCAACTGACCATTCACGTTTCCACTGACTTCTGGAACTACAACCTCCTTCCTCATTGCTCTCTGTATGTACCTTCACAACTCTCAAAATAAAACCAAAGGCATTTCACAAACACTTCCCAGATGAAAATCTAGAAAGAGAATAAGTTCACTCAAAAGTCTTCTCCGTTCTGTTCCAGTGACCCTAGATTTGAGTTAGAGGAGACCAAAGATGCCCTGGAAGTAAAATGAAGTGTTTCCATGCATGCAGCACAAAGTGACAGCCTGCGAACTTCAAATATGAAAGCTGCTATTCAGAATTCTCTTTATTCATCACATGAAGCTTATTTTGTACAAATAATATTTATTAAGACATTTTTATATTAGTACAGCCTAATTTAGTACTCATACTCAATATTTATGATTATTTTGTCAGATTGTATCAAAGGATTTAACCTCAAAATTCCCAGGTGGAAGTGACAAGAACTATCAAATGTCTCAGAGAAGGAAAGTGAGAAGCATGATTTAGGAGACAGCAATGAAATCATGAGTTTGATATTCAGGAAAGGAATAACTATTCATACAAGGAAAACATTTGTGGTTTCAACAGACAAGCCAATCTCTATTAAAAACAAAATCTTATTATTGAAGTTTTCTCTCTATTTCATTTTTTTAATCACTAGGATAACAATGCTATGCAAATTTAATTTCAGTAAAATAAAGTTACTAAGAATGCCTATGTGGCCCATGTAAGCATATATCATGTTATAAAAAAGGACCAAGAAATAGATTACATTTCATTTGTACAAGTAATATGTCACATTTCTTCAAACTCAATATGAATTTCTGTTCACTGTATTCCAAATATAAATTTAACAGTGATATCTTTCATTAGTTTAAGGTAAATTATCATAAAAGTATTTCATTCTTCATTGCCTCTTCTTGCTTATATGGGAACATAATGAAGACTGACACTATATATTGCTTCTAGGTTTCACCTTGTAACTCTGAACCTAAGAAAAACAGTGAACTAGATCCATAGAAGTATGTAAGCTTTTGATTTCAAGTTAGATATATAAACAACCTAACAATTCTGTATACTTATACTTACAGTCCCAGGAAATGAAACACTCAAGGCACAAAACATCCATAAACACTCAAGCATCATGTGACAAATTGTAGCTAATTTTAATCATGTAAACAACAAGGGTCCAGCCGACTGCACACTGAAGTAATTTCCCATTTAATTTCAGCCTTATTGAATCTCAAAGGGTAATTATCATTTAAACAAGAACTTTCTAATCCTATTGCTAAAGAAAATGCACCAGATAAGACATATGTAACTCCATGGTGCACACACCATCTTTTAACCTTTCTTCAATAAGAAGCCACCCAACCAAGGCAACACCTGCAACTCTACACATGGAAAAGAGTTTTCAAACCTACTTCAAAATGGCACACTCTCAAAAATGACCCACACAAACATAATTGCTGAGTTTCAATATGCACCCATCCCGAAACAGGACTAGGAAACATTACAGATGCCACCACTGTCCTTACTACAGCACCCAGCCAGGGAGCACAAAAAGCTCTCCAGGCTTCTAAGGAGCAGCACACTTGCTGAAGTCTCCATTCAGCCAGAGGAAGCTGGGAGACAGGAACAGGGCTCACTTCCCAAACAAGAATTTCCAGCTGTGATATGTGAACCTCATTAAGGGTCTGAAAATAAATACATTTTTGAGATAGACAAGAGCTCAGCAAAAAAAAAAAAAAAAAGACAAACTAGCTTTCAATAGGCGCATTAGAGAAACACCAGCTAAATCCAGGCTTCCTCCAATGCTTTCAAAGAAAAATGTCTATTCCAGCCTCATGAAGAGCATCACCACCCTCCTGATGAAAATTCACCCTCAGTTTCATAGAAAACAGGAAATCCTATCTATCCATAAGAACATGGCCTTAGGCCAACCAAGACTGTCATGCTGCTTCTGAAACCCACTCTGGGTCATCAGAGTCCTTGGGGGAGGTGTAGCTGCCTGTAGTAACTTCTGTGGAAATTCCCTCAGGGAGCCAAGAGTGACACCATCTACACACCTTTCCCTGCCCACATATTCCTCCTATTCTCCAACTGCATTGCCTATGCCAACTGCAAACAGGCCTCCACAAAAAATACAAGAGACACATTTGGCAGGCCAGGAGGGAAAATGTCACAAAGAACAAGAAATCTGTTGAGATTAGAAAAAAAAAAAAAGAATTTAACTTCTGCATCCTAGATCCCTTCTATACAGAACTGAAAAGCAGATCATTTGAAGCTTATGTAGCATACATTTACTAAAAATAAAACACTACTGTCCTGTCTTCTCAGAAGACCCTTCACTTCTCTGAGAAGCTGTGATAGACCTGAATCAAGCAGCTCAAGAAATGCTCCTTCCTCCTAGGATTAACACACCTGTTGCTGAATATTTAATCTTTCAACTTCCAAATAGTTAAAAGATTAAAAAAAAAAGTGACCAAATCCTTATAAGCAGTACTGAAATAACAAACAGGTGCACAAATAATACAACAGAAGTCTGCTATGGAAACAGATCTACATTTCCAACTATATGCTACAACGAAGAACTCTAAAAACCAAAAAGACAAATACTTTTGGACTTTGCCTGAAGCTTCATAACACAAAAGCAGACTTAAGTTACAGCAGGCAGCTACTTTCCAATTAGATATACCTCTGACTGTAAAGTATAGGACTACATAACAGCATAATCTCCTCTCAAATTCTGACACGCATCATCTACAGTGTCATACTTCTGATACATGCCAGGCTTTACATGTTGACACTTCATAATTAATTCTTTCCCTGACAGTTCCTTTATTAGCTAACTCCAATGACAGATGATCAAAGCCAGAGAGTAAATGGTGTTGATTCTATATTTTTGGTACAGAGAGTAAATTTGGTGTAACAACAAGCATTTGTAGCCTTGAGCAAGTGAAATACTGCTCTTGCAATATTAGACCCAACCAACTATACAGCTTCAAAGCAATAGTCACACTCCTTCCAGAACATGCATGCTCCAGAGAGCACATACCTCCTTCCAGTATGCCTCCAAAAGAAACTTACCGCAGAAGCTCTCCTCTTTGCTCCATGAGAAACCAAGTGGCAGGACTCCACCATCACTTACAAAGTGAACAGCACCACACGATTGTAGGAATCATCCCGACTCAAGAAACCAGAATGAAACACAACAGGGCCCCTGCAAAATCCGCTGCTGTGCAAAGAACATGTTCGAGAACCCTTATGTACTCCTTATGCCTAAGGCCAATAAACTGAGATGCTCTACTTAGCCTTTCAACCAAAATTCTCTCTACAAGGAAAGCAACAAAGGAAGAGATACTGTAGTTTGTATCAACATCTCTGATGAACACTGAGAACAAACAAATAAATAAAACACAAACCAAAACCAAACACCCCCCAACCAGGTAAACTAATGAGGAAAACATTTGTATACACAGTCTCATGAAAACAAGCTACATGGGAAATCCAGCAACTACATTACTAATCACATTAAAGAAACAACAAAACACTAATGTTTCTTCTTCCAGGAGTTTACTTTGAAGATTTTCCAGTATTTTCTTCTGGCATTGCTCAGAATCAGCTTCATAGAAAAAGAAATAAAAATACAGACTTGGTTCTACAAGCACAAGTTCAAGTTTAGCTTTTTTCTTTCATACCGTGAGCAAAGTCATTGCCTTCAATGTACAAAACAAAATAATTTACTTTAAGATAATTAACAACACTATTATACAGCAGTCTAGACAGACATTGTCGACTTAAGTCCAAATTGCATGAGAGGAGACTGGCTGTACAGCCACCATGGACTCATTTGGAGAATGTATTTTCAGCCCAATAAGTTTTATTCCCCCAATGCCTCTTCAGTTTTAGGAAAAGCAATTCCAATTTTGAGACACAGGCCTTCTCAGCTGCAACTCCTCTCCCTGCTTGCCTTCACTTTCCCCCCTTCCCTTCCCACAAATGAGCTATTAATTCCTAAATAAATTGAATGAGTAGCACTTAACATTGGGAGCCACGAGGGTATGGAGGCTCCTATCTCCTGTTTAGAGGCCTGTTTAAACAGGAATTAGAAGACTAAATGCTTCTGTGGCTTTAGGGCCAAAAGCTCAAATTTGCAAACACAGGAACTTGACCTCACGGGAGTGGTCCCTGGGGTGACTACAGATGAACTGCATAGGCCCTGGAGAAGGTCTCCAGAGACAAATGCCATTTTCAGAACTTTGTGACTGAGACACAACAGCCTGAACATGAATTACGAAACTCTCCCTTGTGCTCATCTTCTAAAATCCCAAAGAGCAAGTTCTGGTTTATGTTCTGTCTTTCCATCTCTCTAGTGCTACTAAAAGCAAGCTAATTTCACGTCCAGTCTCCTTCTAAAAATTAAGCATTTCTTTCAAATTGCAGTGGTCGCCCTAAGCAGTGACATTACTTGATCCAAATGTCAACACGGGTGTTTGTTTCAGAGCTGATCACCAGAAAACACTACCCTCTCCAGGTCAAACACCTGCTTGGCAATACCAGACTGGAGCACACCTCCTCCAGATCCACACCTCAGCCACAACATTATATGCCATAACTCCTCTTAGCTTAAGGAACAACTTAAGTACCTTCCTTGGGAATGGCCTTTGATGGCCCTTTGAACAGTGTACTGAAAATAGCACCACTGATGCCTTTAAAGTATTAATCATCCCCTTTTAACACCGAGGCCACTAGCCCCGAGTGCCCCCGGGAGGTGGTGCTACCTCCTCCAGCCTCAGGACCACCATGTCGCCCCTCACCGCGGCGTCAGCGGGGCAGACACAGACACAGCCACGGCGTCCCCGCCTGGCCTGGGGGAAGCCGCAGGGGCGGGGAGTCCCGACCCCCTGGCCCCGCCATCCCGGCCCCGCTCACCCTTCTTGTCCATGAGCCACATGAAGAAGAAGCAAGGCGCGAAGCCGATGGGCCCCCAGAAGACAAGCAGGGCGATGTCCCAGCCGCTGAAGCCGAAGGCCAGGCGGGCCGAGTTCTGGATGGGGCCCCAGCTGTTCCACACCAGGCCCTGCGCGAAGCCAAGCAGCGAGAAAAGCAGCAGCACCAGCCACCGCCGCCCGTAGACGCGGCCCGCCAACGGCGCCAGCCGCCGCGCCGGCCCCGGCACGGCCGCCACCGGCACTGCCGGGCCTCCCGCCGGCTCCCGCGTCTGCAGACGCCGCCGTTGCTGCTGCTGCTGTGGCGGCGGCGGCAGGAGGGGCTGCCGCTCCTCCGCGCTGCTCCAGCCTAAGCCCATCTGCAGGGGCGCTGACTGGGGCCCACAGGGGAGGGGGCCTGGGGAAGGGACACCCACACTTCAACCCCCGAGCGCGGTGGCGCTGCCCCGGCCCGGCACAGCCGCATGCGCGGTCGGGGAGAGCCGGCGGCCGCCGCCTCCTTCCTCCGCCGGCGAGGGGAGGAGGGAAGCGGCGCCGGGGAAGAGAGCCGGGCCCACGCCGGAGGGCAGCTGCAGCCCTGCGGCCTGTAAGGGTGTGCGGCACGGGGAAGCCCTTGGTCTGTCACCGGGCGGGGATAGCGGGCTTGGGTTCCGGGGCAGCAGCGAGGCGGCCCATGGGAGCCGCCGGTGGGGGCGAGGAGGCCGCTTGGGTATCACTGGGAGAGACCTGGCCTGCAGGTCGCTCTCGGCCCCGGCTGTCACGCCGCCACCGGGGCTCCGCCCCATGGGGCAGAGCCGGGCTCCCGCTTCTTCCGTTAGCGAGGGCGGTGCTGAGGGGAGCCCACAGAGCCACCCCGGAGGCAGAGCTGGAGGAGCATGGCCGGGGCAGAGAGCCACCGTCCGCCCGCGCCGGGTAGGTGCCCGTCGCGCCTCCGCGCCCGTCCCGCCGCCGAGGACGCCGAGCCGGCCCGGCTCGGGCCCGCCGCGTTGCGGCCTAGCGCGGCCCGGATGCCCGGCGAAGTCGGGCCCTGGCAGTGCGGCTTGTCTCCAGGCCGCGGGGCGCGAAGCGAGGCCTCCGTGTCTCTCCTTCAGCTGCTTCTCTGAAACGTCCTTCTGAGGCGTGGGCCCGTTACCTGTGCGGTCGCGGAGGGCAGAGCTGGGCTGGTCCTTCCCAAAGTGCGAGTGTCTTGCAGGGAGGTGATGCAGCACAACTTCTCCGGGGTGCCTGTCCTTTGACGGGGAGAAATAAAGTGTCTTGTGTATACCAGTTGTCTGGTGTACACAAATCACCCTGGGCCCGAATTGGGGGGAAAAATAATAGGGTTCTGTTATAGCCTGCACTCAAAACCATTTTAGAATAATTCAGATGAATATTCCATCATGTGAGCTGCACTAAGCTCATTAGAAACTATTATCATTTAAAAAGATTGAAGTATATATACATTGCATTGTGTGAGCATTTATCTCTGTATGTACCATCTGCACTCGTCATAAAATTAATGGCTCGTATGCTGCACAATGCTTCATCTTCCCTGAAAAAAAATGAGGTGTTTTAGTTTGGCTTGCTTATGCATTCTGTCACAAAGTCTGGAAGTTGGCTTGATAAATATCTGTGTACTTAATTAGGGAGAGCTGAACAGAGGGATCCACGTGGGCTGGTTTTAGTTCCACTATCAATGTTATAACTGTTGATGTGCTGGACATTGCACAACTGAATCTTACACATGGTGCCCATCCCATGGTTTTGCAGCCAAAACCACACACTTTCACTGAATTCTTACCAAAACATATGGACATTGCATTTTGTTTAGCTGACAGCTCCGTTTGGTAGACTTAAGTTCAAATTAGAAGTTGCACTGAAGGTGCAAATTGGAAGTTTATACCAACTGAAATCAGAACTATGATCATAAATAAAATGAGATTTTTGTCTAGAAAAGTTAAGGAAATTCCCTAGGAAAAATAAAACATGAGCAATTAAATAATGACAGGACATATGGATAGTAACAAACTAAAATTTGAGCTTGCCATGTAAAACTGCAGTGACAAATACACTAAAAATGTTGGACGAGATTCAGATTTGGTGCATATTCCAGTAGTGCTTTGGGTCTTCGAGTAAGATTAATTCCCTGTTTTACTAGGTCTTTTTCATACATTACCACCTCAGCGCCATTTAGCCCATACCAAAATGTTCTTTCAGTTTAAAATGGCAATGTTACTACTGTAATTTAATTGATTTGGTGGCATTGTGCCAAAGGCAAAGTGCTGTCATTTGCAGAAGTAAACAAAGAGAAAAAATATGCCTCTCTTGGAACTTTTTTCAATTAACTGTTGTAATTGTGGGGGTTTCTTGGTTGTTCTAGTGGCGGAAAACCCATCCAGAAATAAGGCATGTGGGGCTCTGCAGTGTCCTTTAGCGGCAAAACTCGCGTTTTGCCTCTTACTACCTGGGTAGTAAGATGAAAACTTGAATATAGGCAGAATAATTGATAACTTAGATAAGTTACCTCATCTTAAGATGGATTTAAAGATATTTTGACTCTTGTGTGGGTCAGCAAGAAAGAAAAATTTCTAAGAAACAGTGACAAAAGAAAGGAGTTGTCAAACTAGGCTTCAAAAGTCTAGGTGTATTTACTGTTGACTTAATCATGATTTAAATAATTTAACTGCTTGATTTGAAATCACTCCATCTTTTCATAGCTTCCCAACCCATATGCGCATCTTTCAGCTATGGCCTGACCTTTTCTGTTCCAGCTATTTAATTACACAGTGTAATATTCTGTGTGAATTATTCTTGTTTGCAGGATATGGTACCATTTAAATTTGTTAATGTAGGGGAGCAGTGCATTGTTGATAAACTGTTCGAAACCAAATTAGCTTTATCTTGCAGCTAGCTGATTGCATTATTTCACTCATGGGTATAATACTTCTCTAAATATGCTAATTTCACTCTTTTCTCCGTGTGGTGACATTTTTACTGTTCTCATTATTGACATTTGTAATATTTGGGGTGGGGGAATCTTTTCTTGCTTTAACCTCATTATAATGTAGCTAAAGAGATTTGAATATTATCAGATGAAGGGCATGTACATTCAGGCAAGTGGAAAGGTTATTTTGTCTCCTGGTCCAGAGCTTTAATGCCTATAGCAGGACCTACATGGACTTAAGAGTGCCTGGATCCAAAACTGTGATACAGAAGCCCATCCAGTTACTAACTGCCCACCCACAATAGCAGATCCATTGGTTGGTGCCTCCACTTCAAACCTAAGCTCTCAAGATGGTTGCATCTCCATATTCATGCTTATCTGACTGTGTCTGGCCTAAAACCTTCTGAAATTCATCTTAGGAGGAGTTGGTGGCCTGGAGCTCTGATAGAGTAATGGTGATGGATAAAAATGATATGGCTGAAGCTGTTATTGCTGCCAAATGCTCGTCCCATCCCTGAGGCAGGCCTGGCCGATCTGCTTATGAGTTGGCACCTAGGTGGTGCTGATTTAAGCCTGGCTTTTTTAGATAAACTGAAGGCCTTGACAGGTTTGTTATAACCCTGAGGCATCTGGAGAGTCTAATTTAGCTTAAAGACACCTATTGTGTAATGGTTGAGCTGAGCAGTCCAGGAGCGCATCCCTGCTGTGGTGCAACCCCCAGTTCCTACTGCTTTAGGAAGGACCATTTGGTCTCTCCAGTCATTGGGTTTTTGACAGATTTGCTCACCATGTGACTTCAGAGAGATCTGATGAACTTCAACATCCCCTTGTTTCTTACACCTCTCTGCTAACACCTCCTAACAGCATGTGTACAATCTTGTACTTGCTTGTGTCAACTCATACCTTGCAATATGACAAGTCATAGTGGATTGCATACCCTATGAAGGCTAGAAGCATTTTGGCACAAAATGTGCAGGACCCAAAATTTATTCAAAGATATAAAAGCAACATTCAGCTAATTCTGAATATTCCTTCCAGCATCCCCAAAGAGGCCTGTTTTCCAGGGATTTCCCTCAACTATTGGACTTAATCTGGGGTTGTGACAATGCAGTTTCTGAGCTGCCATAACCAGCACTAGTGTAGTAGGGAGCTGTGACTCTTCTTTACACTCCCTGTCTTGAGCACCACCCTTGAAGGTGAGCCTGTGAGGTGTGAGTAAATCCTGTTCTTTTCTCATGAAGCTTTGACATCCCTTTCCTTTTAGTAACTTAGGAGCAGGTTGTTCGGGGTCTGCTCTGTTTTGTGCTTGATTTGAGCACCTTCCAATCTGTGCATTCTGTACCTTTCAGCATCTTTTTGCACCATTCTTTTTTATTGAGAGGTAGGTAGACTTCCAGCTCTAACATCATACAGTGATTTCCTTGTACTTCAGGAGGAAAAAGGCTTTACAGTGCTTCCTTTTTCTTTTTTTCTACTATTAACAGCAACAAAAAAAAAATACAGACTTATGAAAGCTGAACAGTTTTATTCTTAAATTCAAATACCATTGCTATCCAGTGAGCATTCATTTATACCTTTTGGTTGCAGGCTGTGTCTATCCATGTTGCAAAGTGACCATTGTAGTGGAGATGATTCTAGGCTTGTAGTGAGCTAGATAGAGCCTGTTGCAAGGTCCTTTAGGGAGATGTGGGGTAGCTCCTTTTTCATGCGGAGTCTACCTTTGTGGTTGACCAATGAAAGACAGCTTGCCAGATTCCTTGTACACCATGTGGTTGGTTCTTTACTGTAGCTCCTAGAAGAAATATGCTAAAGTCACACTTGACTGGGGCTTTGAGTACATTTGAAGCATTTTGTACTCCAATTCTGCTTGTTCTGCCATTCATCACCTGCTTAACAATGAACATACAGATGATGATTTTATCCCCTCTAAAGAGAGGGGAAGGTGGAAGCTGCATGTTGTCTTTCATCCAAGGTCATTTTGATGGCTACTTCCCTACCTCACTTAGCCTTCAGGATCAGTGTCCTAGGTATTTTAAGGACATCACAGTCCCTACGTTCTTTCATTTTATTCAGGGCCACCATGTGCAAGTAACTGCACACAACATTAATAGAGTATTTTCCATTTCAAAGACTGATGGTTTCCTGCCTTCCTGAAAACCTGAGAATGATGGAAGCGAATGGAGCCATGTGACGATCTGACACTTGAGTTGAGAATACAGGGTGAAAATCTCCACCTGTCTTCTTGGACTACCACTGCCTAGTGTAGATCTCATTGTCTCTGATACCAGCAAGTAGAACTAGTCATATTGCTGTGGTACTGGTCTGTCCATTGTGTCTCTGGTGAATGTGTTTCTCATTTCTGATCAGACTGTCATTTTTCTCCTATTGTCTTACATTGAAACAGCAAGGAGTAACCTAATTATTGATCTGATATGATTAACGATGTAGATACTAGGGAGTTTGTTACTGTTGGTCTGGCTAGTCACACTTGGCTGTCATACAACAGGTATGCTCTGTGTTCTCCAAATGAGTCTTCTGAAGACTTGATTGTCTGGGTAGCTGTTTGGAATCAGATCCATATAGAAGACATAATGCTCACAAAATGTCATTTGTCTGTTTGGGAATGTGACTATCACATAATTCTGTATGGAAGGAAGAGTCTAATTATTTTTGTGTCTGTGCTTTTCTGAATGGGGGCATATATGATTTAAGATTAAATTACTCTATGCTTTGTGATCACAGACACAACGAGATCCTTGGAAGTAGATAACGGTAGCACAGGATTTTGATTCCTGTTAGAGTATTTCAGCAAGAACAATTGTAAGGTGGTTTGGATGTCTTGGTATAAAAGTACAAATTTTTTTTGCTGTTTTATTGTTTTGCTAATCTTCAGGGGGTTATCTGAAATTTCTGAGCATAATGTGCTGTCGAAGACTGGATATACAAGACTTTATTGCTGCTGATATTAATACTGAATTAGCCAATGGCTGGCACAGTGACATTAATGTTTAAAAGGAATCTGAAAATGTGGAAACTTCTCTCCTAAGGGACTTTTCCAGATATACTAATAAGTTGGCAAATACTGAGATTTGGTAAATTTTGCATAACACAAAAAGCTTCCAAATTTCAAAGCAGCAGCACTGCCATGGTTTCTTCTAAAACTAAAGGTCATCTTCAGTCTCCAGAAAAGAGGTGCAGCTGATTAGAGCAAGAGTTCAAGCACAACTGAGTGAAGATTTGGGCCTAAACAGTCCTTGATCTTTTCTGATATTTAGCTCTTGGTGTTTACAGATAAACTTTGCAGGCAGTTGTTATTTGAAAAAGAAAAGAGAGAGAAAAATCTCTCAAGGGAAGATGGTAGAGATATGTTGACACCACTTGTATTATAAAGTTGTGGAAGTTAAGCTGCTATGTAACAAGACTGTGCTTTTTCAGTAAAAACAGTTTCTTTTATGTTTAATATTTATTTTAAACAACTAACATTAATTAAATATTAAGGTTGAAAATTAAATTAGGAGAGCTTGGTAGTTCACATTTTGGTGAGGTGTATTGGGTTGAATATATCCTTAGCTAAACATTATGTCAAAGCAAGATATTACATTCTTTATATGACCCCAAGATTCAAACCAGACACTGTTAACAGTCTTTCACAGACAAGTTTTCTTGTTGCTGCATGAGAACCTTTATAAAGAGAAATAGTGACTTGAAAGAAAGGTTAAGCTCACTGCTGCTTGTTTCACCTGTGCTGAAATCCATGGAATGATGTAAGCAGACGGAGTAATAGCCATGCTTTTTGTTTAATACTCCTATAATGATGGCAGTCCCAGAATCTTACACCCTGACTCTAATATCATGTTAGTTAATTGTGCACTTCAGAAACTGTTCTTGAGGTTCACATGGTGGGTCTGTCTGGTTTCTTTTGCTTCTATAATTTATGTACTTCAAAAATACTTCTTTTATTCTTTTAAAGTATAATTTCATTCTGACAATTACACTTATAACTCAGTCATTAATTATAAGTTGCATCCTGTGTAGTGTACTAGTGAACAAAGTCATGTATACTTCCATCATAACCTCTTTGTGGATCAAATTTACAAAGCTCTGTTGTATTATTGACTATTTATTATAATGGCTTATAGGGAAAAAAAACCCTATTTTTAGAATACTATTGACTCTTTACTACAATTGATTATGAGGAAATGGTGTATTGTAGAAGATTTAGATTTCTTTTGTTGCTGTCATTTTGAAGTTCTTGTCAGTCAAGTTGGCAGGATAGGACAACAATAAAGTCATAAATGGTTACAGTTTCTGACAGTGAATTTTACACAGCACATTCATCAATTTAATTGTAGTGCATTCATATTTACTACTAACAAGGAATAGAAAAAAGAAATAGAAATAAACTTCACTTACAACATGAAAAAATTACAATTTTTTTTAGAAGTATAGATGCTAGTTCCCTGATGTGCCAGTTCCCTTACCTTCAATCACAGTGTTATACTAAGTATTGTATTAAATTTCCATTCTATTAGGAAATGTTGTGAGAAATGTGTATCAGTGCCAGTGAGGGTGTTGGGAAGAAATGGCTTCACTACTAAATTTTCTCAGCAGCAGGTGGGTGTAATTTACACCCCAAGCAGACAGGAAAGTGGAATTGTAGCAGCCTAGTTTAAGGAAGAACAATCTCTCTTTTGAGAAACTCTTTTATATCCTGACGGTCAAAGACTTTTCAGTCAAAAGAAAATGAAATCTGACAAGTGTTGCGGTTTCATTGTGTTTCACTTTGTTTTCAGCAATTTTGCCAGTAAAAACTCTACAAAGTTCATTGGAAATATATTTAGTATGTTGTACATATCCTAATTTTTCTGCGTTTGGGAGAGTGAGAAGGGAAGAAAGGTAATTCAAATGGCAGAAGATGCAGGCAAGAGCTCTGAGGACAAGGAAGGAAAGTATTTCTTCAGCTAGAGGAGATATAAGGAGCTGAAGTCATTCAATGCTAAGTTAGCTGAAAACCAATATGATGGCTTTCTAAAAGTGCACTATAGAGTGGAAGGAGAATAAACAACAGGCCAAAGCTGGCCACAGGTTTAGGAAGAGCCCTAGGGTATTTAGGGCGGAATTTCATAAATGTATGCTTGAGATGATGTGCTCTTATTTAGAGCAGGGGTGGGAAAGGCCTTCCTGGTACTGTGTTCTGGCCTCAGCCTCTTACTCCACCCCTACGAAGTTTGGCAGCTATTTCCTTTTCTTTACTGGAAGAATGGTTTGAGGGCATAGCTCACTCTCTTCTCTCAGCTCACAGCTGGAGTTACCCAGACTTACTGTAAGAAAAATTGTAAGGTGCTCAGCCCTGCCACAGGAAGAGTCAGTACAAATACAGATTCCTCTTGTGGCCTGCCCCTTTTCTTTTGATGCACTCCTTCTGCAGTACCAGGCATGGAGGACAAGGAAAAGGGTGTGTTGACTTGAGGCTACCAGAGTAAGCTTAAGGTGCCAGTCTTACCAGTGCAGACTGGTCTATCCTGAGAGACTTCATACAACTGCTAATACTCCTTCAGTGGCCAAAAAATGTATGCAAATCAACGGTAGATGCTCCCCAGCTATGCTGCATCTGCACTACTGACATTCCTGGAGTCAAAATAATAGTAACAACTGGTCAGGAAGTAGATACCTAGATGTTCATACAGCATATCCTGGAAACTGCTTATGTATATTTAGATGCATTCTGTTTGCCCAGAGTAGGCTGATTACAGTGCATAACTTTGTAATCACATGCAGATTACTTAAAGTTGGTTTTTTTAATTTGCAGAGTTAATGTACTGTGAAACCATTAAGTCTGACCTCCAAACCAAGTCACTTCTCTTTGGTTTGAGGAGTTTCCCCATCCTCCCCCATACCTTCTCTTTCCCCACTCCTGGTTGTTGGATAGTTAGTTGATTTTCTGAGTGACCTGGCTGCTCTCTATTAATGTATTCAAAATGAAAAAATTTTATTTTTTTTGTATTTTTTAAAAGAAATAAGGATAATGAAGCATTACAGATTTGCAAGAAAAACAATTTGACGATGCTTACACCAAATACATTACCAGGTTTTCCTTATACTCCCTCTTTTAGAAAATAATTTTAATACCTCTCAATTAAGCCTCATATTTAAGCAGCAGGGTGTTTGGCAGAAGCCAACTACCAGGCACTAATGAACTCTTCTAATTTGCTAAATTATTTTAAATGAATGACTTTTTCATGACAGTACATTTAACTTCTGAACAACTTTGATCAAGTCCATTTTTTTTCAGACTGCCTGCTGTGCTAAACTCTTTTATTCCCAAACCCTACTCAGTTATTCGGAAAATTCGTAATCAGAAATATTCCATTACTTTCTGTCTTAGAAGCACAAAGTCTTCTGGAAAGTACTTCGCTAGTTCATCGCTGTTCTTTTACCTGCTCTCAGTGCTGATGCTGGGTGAGCCTTCATATTTGACAACACTTCATGTAAAGACGACTGGAGAGCTTTGTTTTTTTAATTGGAAGATCTCTGTTTCGCAATGTGTTACCTTTCTAATGGAACACTTACATTTTCTGCCAATTATATAAGCTGTCACAGTTACAAAAAGTTTTGAGCTAAAACTTGGTTCGGTTTTTCAGTTCCTGGTTGGATTCTAGACATGCCTTGTGTAAAGTCAAAACATGAGACAAATTATTCCTGCTTCCTTTTGTACTGTGAAGCCACATCATTTGTTGAGTCTGATAGAAAGAACTAATTTAAAGTATTCCTTTTCTCTTTTGGATCAGAGTACAACTGAGAAAATGAAGACTCCAGCAGTGCTATTCTTTTCAAAGAGAATATGCATTTCTGTTCTATCCTGCCACCTGATCTCCCCTAGGAATTAGATTATCTAATGCCCAAGATGTGCCATGGACACTTTGTTTCTTTGCAACGCATTTTATTTATACATCTTCTATTTATACACATCTGTGTCCCAAACTGTGTGCCCTTATGTATGATATATATATAAATTTGGTCTAGGAATCAGTTACCATCAATTTCAGGTTAGGAAATAACTGAGAAGCAAGGGCCCAGTTTATGAGACCTTGTGTAGCTGTGGTAACAAGAAAGAACTAAGAAAAAGCTTATTGTTATTTTAAATTATAAATTATTCTGCTGATCTCTCTTTCAAGAGATATCTTCAGATACCTCTTTTAATTACTTTTTGCTATTCCTACAGCATATAGTTCTGTCAGAAATCTCTGTTGGTTGTGAGCAGAGTTCTCCAAATTATCATCATAACTGTTTGATGTAGTATATGATATTTACCTTTTATCACGTACCTTTTCTCTAACAGGCATTTAGACATGCATGACAAATATTATGGGGAAGTAATTATGTTTATCTGACTGCTGTTCTCACTAAGGAATATATAAAACTGTATTAAGACACTTAAAGATTCTGGACACAATATTGGTAAGAATCTCCATTTGTCTTTGGAAAAAAAACCCCTTATGTTAATTTATCTAATGCTTTAAATTTTCTAAAACATTTCAGACTTTATTGTTGATTATATCATATGTATTATATGTGATTATATCAGGAAATGATACAGACTCATTTAACAATGATTTTAAAACTTTTTGAAGGTAGGAATGATTGATGTCTTACTAAGGCAGACTGTCCTCTTTCACTGTTTCTAAATTGTATAGGAAAATAGGTTTACAATTGAACAAACCATGGTGACATGACAAAAACCTCCAGCTAATGTTCAGTACAGGAGAGGCTGTTGAGTCTAATTGCAATTTTTTGTTTGGCATTGATACAAACTCTCCCAGTAGCTTGAGCTCTGAGCTTCCCATTGTATATTTGCTGTGGTTAAAACCACACCTTTCAAAAGCACAATATGCATGTGGAAATCACATTAGAAAGCCACACAGAAGCAACAGTTGGCTTCAATGAGCCTTCCTGTCTCTTCCAGTAAAATACCTGCTTTCATAGCACATCCCAACTGTTGACTGAAGTTACAGTATAAACCTGAAGCTTTTGCAACAGAACTCAGCTTTACAAAATCCTTGAAAAAAGTGCCACCAATTTCTTACATTTCTTTGGATTTCCTTCTGCTAAAATAATTAAATGTGTTGCCCTTGAAACAGAAACAATTGAATAGTTGCAAAGACAGCCATGCAGTGATAAACTTCGCCTAAGCAAGAGTCATTTCATTTTTTGAGTTGGAACATCTGAAAGGTACTTACGGCCAGCCAGCTCCCCTCACAGGAAAGCCATTTCTGTATGATATTAAAATTGCACCAGTTAAAGACAGAAGAAGTTCTAGAAACCCTCTGGGAGTGTTCAGACCTGGACTGGTCTTGCTTTAGTCTTTGAACCTCATCACTGCGAAAAAACACGCTTAGCCTTAACCTCTAACCATGCTTACAGTCTGCTCCTGGTAGCTGCACCAGCACCTGCTGTTGTCTCTGCAGATGGTCTTTTGGCCATTTCTGGACTTGCTCCTTCTAGGTATACTAACCTGTCACTCAGAAACACCCAGAGCCTCCTTCTGGGGGTAGGGAAGACCATATGGTAAGACATATGGTCCCCATGAGGCCTCCTTATGTCCTGGTTATACAAGTTGCTGGAGCGTGAGACTGAAGGCCAAGTGCCGTAGACATCTCTGTGTCACAGCAACACCATCCTGTTAAGTGTTACTCTGCATATGAGAGAAAACATGGAAAACAAACCAAAACCCAAATTCCCTACTGTCATCTGCCTTAAGAAAGGGAAGCCATTTAAAAAAATATCATCATGGTATGTCCCATCATGATAAAATATCAGAGGTCTTTAGTTTTAAAGCTTCAAGCTGGAGTTTTCATGAGTGAGAGGGGGATTCAGTTTCCCTGGAAGTCCATGGGAAGATGGACCTCTTTACTGTAGGAAACTTCAGCTATGATACCTCCCACTGCATTTGTGTGAAGAAAGCAGCTTAATTTAGAAAACTGAAAAGTACAGCTATGCTGGAATATACACCCTGTTGAAAGAAGGGGGACTCACAGAAACTATCGAACAGATGTGGCATGCAGCATGCACAGGGCTCCTCTTATTCCTGCCGTTCCTCATGCACTTCAGCATTCATATATTTATTTTAAACTTAGATTTGAAACAACCCTGAAGAACCTTTCTCGATGACCTTGTTCCCAGTGGGTCATCTTCTGTGTTTCCACCAGCTGGCACCACAGTGGCTGTCCCACTACATGTCTCAGCACTCACACAAGGAGAAGGAAGAGGCAGAATCAGCACCCAGCAGTAAAGGGAATTTTCTTGTCCTGTATGTATTTAAATCATCATACATGCCAGACCATAATTTGACCCCTAAATAGCATGATTGAATTGGTTTGTTTGTTTTAAATGAGCTGCTAGGAGTCATGGGGAGCCATCCATATCGATTTGGTATGGTTAATCTTAGGCATTATATAGATAGAAATTCTGGATGAGTTAACTTCAATAGAGGTTAAAATAATGAATGGGTTTTTTTATGATCCAAAGTTGTAGTCCACTGCTTCAGCTCTTTGGAGCTGTTATATTATTAAAAAAAATAAAATAAAAACCAAACCAAAAAACCCAGGTTTTCTTTCTCAATATGTCCCTGAAGAACAGTTGTTCTCAAAGTGCTGAGTTTATTCAAGGTTGCTAGCATTTCAGCTTGACAGTTTCAGTGGGGCATATAAATCTCTAAAGAGCAACAGAGTAAATGGGAATCTTGGGTTAGGTTAGTTCTTGGATCGGCACAATTTCCTTTTTCTGAAATTCTGTACAAGTAAAGAAATTTTAAAACACTTTAGAAAACCCTGCTGTTCAGGTTATGCTGCTGTTCGTTGGTTTAAATCAAATGCATAGGAACCTGGTTTACTCTCTCTGACAAGACGCTATGCTTCTTGGAAAGAATCCAATGCAGGAAGACTGATACTCATAAAATTTATGTTCTCTAAACTCTGGACCTTATTTGTAAGGCTTTTTTTATTGTTAACCTAATTCTAAACAGTTTGGCTACAGTGATTTATTGCTAAGCTACAAGTGAAAATTCTAAGCACATGCCTACTTTTTTTTTTTTATATGTGTGTGTGTGTGTGCTAATATGCTACTTTAAACTTTTATTTAGTGTAGAAATGTTCTTTTGGTTTTTACAGTAGAAATTTGACTTTAAAAAAATCTAAAATCATAATAAAACAATCAACCATAAACAAGGGATTTGTCAATTCTTCCTGTTTCCTATGCCATGGGAGATGGTAGGTAACACTGCATGTATCATAAATCATCACTACAGGTTTTTTTTCTCTCCTTACATAGGTGAAGATGTAAAACCTTTTACCCCTGAGAAAACCAAGGAAATTGTGATGTCTCTACAGCAACCTGCAGTCTTCTGTAACATGGCTGGCGACTGGCCAGCCCTGCACTGGAATGTGAAATACCTTTCTGCACTGTTGGATGGAAAGACAATCCAGTTTAGGCTAGGGTTGAAGACGGTGGATTCAGGTGAGACTGAGGTGGACAGGTGTTACATGTCACAACTCTTTTTCAGGTTCTTTGCCTTTCCATTATCGCTGTTCACTCTCTAATGTATTGCTTTTCACTGCAGGCTTTGTTTTTAGGACATGGGATTTGGCCAACAGTGGAACTCCCTCTTTCTTGTATGTTTATTCTTAGTAGGAAGTCTGGTGGGTAATGCTAACATATAAGAATCAAGTGTCTCGGTTTTCTCTCCTTGCTTCACAGTGTGTGTGTTTGGTTCTTGTCTTTTACATGATTCAGGTGTTCATGGGAGCTGAGCTTCCATAATCATAAACCTGAGTGTGTTAAATTAGCCAACTAACCAGTCTGTCTGGGTTCTTTATCTGTAATACAGTGATGATTCTCACTTTCTTCCAGAAAACTGTGATGGTTTTCAGTACTCTTAAGGTCCTGTGATGAAAGATGCTATAGAAGTATAAAGCATTAAGAAAATCACTTGACATCAGTACAGTAATTTCACCTCTCACCCTCCAGATTCACTCAGACGTCTAGGAAAATGCCATGGGAAAGAGACAATTTTTGCACTTAATTTTAAATACTGCAATTTCATTTCTGTCTGTAGCCACACGATACTAGTTAGAGTCTATCCATAGACAAAGTTTCATACCAGGGAGGGAAGATAAAGGAAACATGCTCCAAGGTAGTAATCTGCTAACCACCTTAGAGGTTATGCACTGCTTTATTCAAGCCCTGTACAGCTTTTGCCCTCCCAACCACATACCAAAATACATTTTGCCATGTATTTTCTCCCTTTTGCCTAAAATAACTTGTCTCCTTTGGTCTTTTCCCCC
>JANHGN010025913.1:0-29357 GCA_024605025.1 Megaceryle maxima
CGCTGCTGGGCCCCCTGCTCTGGGTGCCCCTGCTGGGTGGAGCAGGGGGGTGGCACCAGAGCATCTCCAGAGGTCCCATCCAGCTGGGCTGCTGTGACAGTCACACGTGCAGCCAAAGCTGTTTGCACATCAAACCGTGGGGTGGTCCTGGGGCGGAGGCAGCGAAGCCACAACCGCAGTGCTGAGAACAAACCCCGGCCCAGCTCAGCGCATGTAACGGGGCTCCCTCCGCGAGGCTGGGCCCTTTAACTGCGGAGGGGCCGGGGCTGGGGCGGAGCACGGGGGGTGGGATGGGGGGGTGCGCAGGTGGGCGCTGCCAGGTGAGCGGGGCAACCGCTCCCCAGGGGTGGTGCAGCCCACGGTGGAGCCGGGCGACTTGAAAGGGGCCTGGCGTGAGGAGCTGCGGCGCGTTCGGCTGCCCCGGGACCGGGCCTGGGCCTGGGCCTGGGCCGGAGGAGTCCCGGGGGCCGAGAGCGCGTCCCAGGGCGTCTGGGGACGACGGCGACAAATCCTCGGGGTGCGCATGCGCAGGGCGGTGCGCAGGCTCTTGCAGACAGACTGGGGCTGGCGCTGCCGGGACCTCGTGGCGCAACGGTAGCGCGTCTGACTCCAGATCAGAAGGCTGCGTGTTCGAATCACGTCGGGGTCAGGGCTCCCCTTGGGGGGGCTTCCTTTTTGCGTGGATGCTGCGGGAGGTCGCGGTGCGGCAGAGCCTGTGAAGCTGAAGCACACTTGCTCTTTACCCCCTTTCGTATAATTGGGTGCTGCGGGCGGGGAGAGGAGCATGGAGCCGGGGGGGGTGCAGTGGTTGTAGGGTCACCAGGTGCCCGGGGAGCCGGTGTCACCGGCAGGCTGAGGGTGGTGGGAGGTGTCCCAGCCCTGCGGCTGTTTTGCCCGGCTGGGTAGTGCTCAAAGCGTGTCCGCCTGGGAGACACAGCAAAGAAATTAGTGACTGAAAATAATCCCACTTCTGGGGAAAAAGAGCAAAAATGATCCAAGGGCTGCTCTTGGGGGCTTGAGTAAAGACACTTTGAATGACAAGGACTTCACGGTGCTGGGTTCTTCCCCCCAAGTGCCATGCTGAAGGGCAGTGAAGGAAAACAGTTGCAGGTGGACTAACTTTGAAAGGTGGTGGAGTTCGGTGGCTTGGCTGCCGTTGGAAGTGCCCCCTCTTTTCGATGTAATCACCGCAGGCCTGTGACCCCAGGGTGCTGAGGAAAGGGGAGCAGCGCTGGGTCCCAGGGGATGCTGGAGCGCCACGTGCGCGGGTGAGCAGCGATCTGGTGAGGCACCATCAGCTGGGATCCTATCGCTGACACAAGTGATGTTTTACAACCGCTTTTGTCTGTGCTGGTGTCGTGCAGACTCGGAGGGAATTTTGACAACAGGCTTCGAGAGGATAAATAAAAACCAAACCACCAGTAAATGGAGCGCAGCATTAAAACAACCCTGGGTGAGGATGATTGTGTCCTGTGATGCTGCGTGAAGTGGTGCCTTTCTTTTTGCTAAGACACCCCAGCAGCAGCTGAATTAGATGCTTGTTAGAATTAAACATAGCACACGGTGCTCTGTACATAATTTTTTTCCTGCTTTTCCAAGGGTAGCAGTTGCTCCAGCTGTGACTCATCCACACACTTTATTAAACTATTTTACATTTGGAAGGAACAATAAAGGCCAAGTCTAAATCTACAGGATGGATAAAGCTTCTAAGTGGTCATTAACTGCTTTAACCTGTTCAGCAGATGATGGGTCGGGTCCACCTGAGCTCCTGCGGTCTGCAGCTCTTCCCATTAAATGGCTTTTGTCTTCACTGGCTTTTCTTTTGAACTTCATTGCTTTGTAATAGTGCAAGGGAACGATGCTTTGAGCTTCTCTTGCCACAAAGATTACCTTTGTGTTGAAAAATAGCAGCAGACTACCAGAAACCTGGAGTTGAGTCTTTATTGCCCTGCACTGCTGCCACTGTTAGAATTTTAATTAAGGAAAAATGTCTGGGGGAAAAAAAAATACCCTATCTGGAAGCGTGTGTCCACAGAGATGTGCTCCCTGAAACGAGCAATATTAAAGCCATTCGTAAGGTGACAGCAGGCTACGTTTAAACCTTGCTCTGGAAGCTTGCATAAATGTATTGCATGTGTTTGCTATGTGGTTGCTAATTAGAACGTGTGTGTAATTGGTTTGGGGGTTAACTGTGCTGTGGGGAGGGATGGATGGGCTGAAAGTGCCTGGAACCCATCAAAAGGACAGCTTGTAGAACCTGAGTATGTGTCTTCTCTTTCCTCAATGTTCTCAGCTTTGTTGTTGTTGTTAAAAAGCCCTTCAGGTTGTTGTCAGATGTTTTCCCCTTTGATGGGACAACTGCTTCTTTCAAAAGAAGTCAATTGTTTAATGAGAATTTCACACAGGCTGACCTCTCCTTCATCCACAGCACAGGGGTTTTTTTCTGTCCTTAAAAAAACAGAACCAAACAACAACAAAAAAATCAGTCTTGATGTTGCTTTTGCCCATTGATGCATCACCTTGGATTTCTCCTTGGTTTTCTTTCCAATTTTGCTCCACAAAAGGTGAGGATTACCTTTTTCTTGTATGGACTTGTTTAAATTGTGTAAAATATGACTTTCATTTTTAAGCTCATGTGACACTGATGACCCTTCTGACTTTTGCCCTTCCAGGAGAAGGATTTTCTCCATTTAAGAGAAGTTTCTTTCTGGTTGACTTCACTACCAGTTGCCATGGGAAGTTATGACATCAGAGTGGTTGCTAACACCGAACAACAGGGTAAGGGAAAGGACACCCTTCCAGCAACTCCTGATGCTGCTTTAAGAAGCCACCAAGACCATGTGAGAAAGTAAGTGGATTTCCTCTGAAATACTGGAATTTTGGATCAAGTCACCCCCATGAGCTGGTGTGGGCTCAGCTGGGATCTGTGGGTGATGGGGGTGGAGCTGTGATGATGGCCATGGGCTTTTTCCATGCTGGTCAGGGCAAACTCGTGAGCTGAAGTGGACTCTGGAGAGTCATGTTGTGATTGGGCTTGGTAGGGTTGAAATGGTTTCTGAAGGAGTGACACCAGTGGGACAGAGCCTCTCGTGGTGGTCAAATGCACTGTGCGATGGGATTTTTTTACTTTTCTTTAGTCTCACCAGAGAGAAACTAAATGTGTAGCTAAAAACAGTTCTACTGTTTTCATGGACTATATATTTATGGATATAGATAAAATATATATGGACATATATATAGATCCATATATTTATGGATTATCTCCTGGAATCTCCGTGGTCTGTTCCTGCCGTGATCTGTGGGGGGGCAGTGCCCATCTTTCTTCTTTTCTCCCACATTTTGTTGGTCAATTGTAAATAGAGGTCCCTGAACCTGTGCCAGGGGCTGAGCAGCTTCACCCCTGTGCTGTGGCCTGACCTGCCAGCCTTTCCTGGGCTGCTCCTCAGCCTTCCTCCCAACTGCCCTTAGATGGTGGGAAAGTAAATGGGGAAATTGCCAATATTTGGTCAGATTCTCGAGGAGTGTTGATGCTGAAGGGGCTCTGTTTGTATCCAACCTCATCTTTCTAAACCACCTTTCATCTGAGTATTTGCCAGTGGTGTTTGTACCTACTGCTTGGATTTTGTGCCCTGGAAGACAGGGACCTGTCTGTGGCTCATGGAAATAGAAACAAGGTCTATGTGAGTGTCACTGAGGTGGTTTCATTTTATCTTGTCCCAATTGCTTTGCTATACTCATATAGAGTGAGGAAAGAGTATGGCTCCAGAAAGGCATTAAAAAGCAGCTCAGAAGCCTCTGTCCTTGTAAGGAGAAGCAAATGAGGTGTGGCTTCAGGCAATTTTGCTCCTGGGAAGAAGAAGAAGAGAGAAAAAAAAAAAAATCCAGAGATTGGAGGCATTTTGTCTTATTTCCCCTCCCCAATCAGGATGGCAAATGTTATCATCAAAATCAGGTCACAAGAGACCGATGCATGAAGGAGCAGCTGTTGCATGCAGTCGTGCACAATATTTCTGTGCTAGAAATGATTCATTTAGCCTGTGTAATATATATGGAAATGTGCTGCGGGAGCATTGCTGAAAATAACCTATTGTATTCATACAGCCCCAACAAAGCTGGTCTTTGATTTGTGGACTTTGTATCTTTTTTTTTTTTTAATGTCAAACCAACGGAGGCAATCTACCTTTTAGTTAGGTAGTGTTACTTGACTGTACTTAGTTGCTCTGTATATGCTTCTTTTAGGCTGACACATCTGAACATAATACCTCCAGCACTGAAAACATAAACTAAGGGAAGGATGGGGGGGAAAGGGAAATCCTGCTGCAGAAGTGCTCTGGATGAACAGATAGAGGGGGAATAAAGAAAATGAAGAGCGAGGACCATTTCAGAGGTCTTATAATCTGAAAAATCTGAGCTGAGAGGGCAATTTTACTTTTTAATCAAGTAGAACATTCTGTGTTTTAATCTCAAAAAGCCTTTTGGGGTGTTCCTCAGTACTAAAAGCTGTTTTGCCCCCACCTTGTCTTTATTGTAACATCCTTTGAAGTTCTCTTCAAAGATGAAGCCAAACTTCCCATTTATTCTCCAGACTGTAATGAATATCCAGCTTTGTTTAAGCAATTAGCTCGGTGGGGTGATTTCTGTTGCTGTTTTAAAAAAAAAGTTCCAAAATCCTGAGCGGTTTAGACATGTTTTGAAAAAACACTAAACCAACAGCTGTGCATTGGACTAATCTGGCAGCCTAGCAGCTGTCATAACAAAAGCAGAGCTGGTTCAAACACAGCTTCTTTGTATAGCGATTGAAAATGATTTAAAGGAAAAGATTATTTACCAGTTCCACTGCACTGAGCCGTGGGTCTGGGCGAGCGACTGTTCACTTGTAGGTTGGTTTGTTGGGGTTTTTTTTCTGGTGTGTGATTTCCCTCAACAGATGAATGGGCTCTTAACCACCTCAGCTTAGAGACACCATTGTGTCCCGATGCTCAGCTCTCCTCTCACCGCTGGCTTTGTTGGCAGTCCCTCTGTTTCTGGAGCCCTGTTCTGTAGGTGGCTGCTCGGGTGCCGCTTGGTTGATGGGAAACCATTTCATTGTGCACACAAACCACATCTGTCATCCAAGAATGCTCTGGTGAATGCACCAGTGGATAGCTGAGCAGGGCGATTCGTAAAGATGGCCTGAACTGTAGCTTTTTTTAAAGTATTGCATTATGCAAGCTGGTATAGATATTTCAGGATAATTCAGTTGGATTTTAAGGCCCCTTTTCCCCCTTTCTCCTCATTCAGACAGAAGTACGGGAGTAGCCTTTAAAACAAAAGACTTCAAAATGACAGCAGCCTGTGCCTCTGGCTGTACTGAAGTAAGTAATCTACTACTGCATGAATATTTTATGTATCCACAGCTAAATGGAGGAAATTGCCAGTTGATATAAACTGATGTTCTTTGTATTAGCTCATGACAAATGCAGCAATTACCTCCAATCAGTTAATTATAGCATCTTTGTATGGCCTGCCTTCAACTTCCCTGAGCGTTCTTTTGTAAGAGCAGTATTTGTTCAACTGGCAGTTCTTCCGTAGCTGCTTTGCTCAAGTGGTACTTCCTTCTTATGCTGCTGGAAAATATTTTGACTTTTAATACCCTAGTGAAAGCCCTTGGTGTTTCCTGAGCCCCTCTTGCTGCTTTCTTTTGTTTACAGCCTTCCCACCTGGAAATGTTCGAGTACCGTGTGAAGATTCTGTTGCATGTTGCAGATTGCAATCATGCCGAGTTAACAATCCAGGGAAGTACCTGTCTGTCACGCGTTATTTTCATGTCTCTGCATCTAGCAATCCCTAAATCTAGAAATTAACTTTAAACTGGACTTTGCTGTCTCTTCACTGTGACTTTCTAGCAATGACTGTTAGAGGCAGCCAGGTTAATTTGTGGCCACAGAACATAAACCACTTGCACTCTGTTCAGATGTAGTAGCTTTCCATGCATACCAGATATATATTTATGGGAATTAACTGTGAAATGAAGGGCTAACAAAGGAAAATTGGTGCCACTTTGATGGGCCATCTCTCTGAGATATGTTAGGCTTTTAAATATAAAAGAATTAGATAAAGGATTGCTAATTAAGAATGGAGTGCTTATCAGGTGACTAATTAGTGATAAAGTACAAGCTGTCTCGAGGATCCCTCACTTTAGGGAATATAAATTGCTTCAGGCTTTTTGTTCCATAGGTTTAAAGCATCTTTGCATTGTGACTGTGTAGACTGGTCAGTCAGTGGTGGGAAAGTTGGAGGAAGTTTCTTGTTTAAATGAGTTGTGAATAACCAGAATTCAGGGCTCTGTGGTACCTCTCAATGAGAGGCTTTAATTACGGCCCCACAGCCTGCATTAACGAGTCTGTCCTGAAATATTAACAGATAGAGCAAATACTGCCTGAGGATGACTCGCCGGAGGACCCGCTGCGGGGACAAGAGCAATCAGCTGGCAGCAGCCCCCGGGGCCTGTGCAGGAAAAGGGTATTACAGGGTTATTAACTTCTGCTAGTCACCTCTCTGCACTTCCTCAGGGAACAAAACGCTTCCAAGGTAACAACCCTCAGGCCAGCCCTATCCAAATGATACCATGAGTCATGGAACCTCCTTTCAGTGGTATGGATCCTTTGGTCTTTTAATCTTAAACTTAGAAATCTTTCATCTTATCAGAATTTATCTGCACTTTGCAGTGCAGTGTAAGGATCCTGAGTCAACTGGGAGCAAAGGAGCGTGCTCATACCAAAGGAATTCTGGCAGGATAGCCAGATGTCCCCCTCGGGGCGTTCCGCTTCCTCCTCAGCATCGCTGTACCCTAGAAGATGATTATCTTTAAAGAAGATGGTGCTCCCTTTTGAAGAGTGTCTTTAGGAGAACTTTTTGATGTACTTGTAGGATAAATTCCACTTAGCATTTAAAATTCAGCCATGAATCACCAAGTGATTCCAAGTAGCTCTTTTTGCCCAAGTGCTTACACGTGTCCTGTTAAATGTAAGCTGTTGAACAATGTTGAGGCTTCAGCCTCAGCAAGGGACCCTGTTACATGATGCTAAAGGTGGTGGCTAAATCTTTACAGGGCATGGCCACGAGTCTTTGGCACAAGGTTTCTGTCTCTTGGTGGCACTCAGCCGTGAGTGTGGCCTTGGCTCATTAACATAACGGGGCTCATGAACATAACAGGGATGTTGATTATAGTGCTCTTTTCCTTGTGTGCAGATCAGCTTGAGCTGCTGTGATTAGATGATGTGTCCAGAGGCAAAATGCTGTTTATTGTGCATTACCCACTGACTTGTGCAATAAATCACTTTAAAGGAGTATTTCATTTTCCAGTGGGATGAGAAAATAGTGGACAGGAGTACAGTGATATACTGAAGACCAATTAATATTCCAGAGGCACCCATGTTAGACGGAGTAGACTGCAGGCAACTAGCCTTTATTTTAACCTAATCTCCTGGTGATTTGAAGTACTTCACAAAGGTTTGGGTTCTTCTGTATTCTGCAGAAGAACAGTCTACTCCAAATGAGGATATTTTAAGGCAGCTTCCGTTCATTGAATCACTTCTCATCAAGAAGTAACATGGTGTTTCTTATGTCTGGGCACCATCCCTGTTAGACTCCTGTGATCATTGACATGCATTTGCTTTTTCTCGTTAGTCTTGTTCTGATAGCACCAGGACCTCAAAAGATGAAGCATCCTCCTCCTTGAAGGTGGCCTTGCTCTAGTAATCTGCAGCTTGTTTGGTACTTCTGCTTGCTAGAAATGAAAAGCTTAATGAATTAAGCTCACCGAATCTCTTGCTGTATTTAATTTCTTTCAGCAGGAAAGTAGAACACCCAGTCGTGGAACTGACAGAGATGGCCAGGGTGAAACTTGCTCTTCTGATTATTCACCCCGTGGAGGAATCGGGTACTGTGCTTTTAACCTATCTTCTCCTCTTGGCATCAATCACCTTCCCTTTGGCTCTTTTTCTCACTTTGGACAAGTTCCCTCTGTTGTCTGCAGCCTAACATCCTGGAAAGCACAGGGGCTGTGGAAATTCTTGCTTAGAAAGAGAGCTTGAGCAGAGAATCTTCTGGAACTAGATAAAAAAAGACCTTCTGAGTTGAACAGCACCTTAAGTGCAACATTTGGGTCTGACCTGGGATTCTTGTGAGCCCACTGTAACTGCAAAGAGACTGAACTACTGAAGCTGTGAGGCTGTTCAGCACCTTCTGCCCTTCTCTGAGCAAAACCAACGCTCGTGCAGTTGCCACGGGGTTGGAACAGCATTTCTTGATGCTGAGGAAACCGGTTTGCTCTAAAGGTGTGGACTGGTTGACAGGACAGCATTTTGAGAGAGTATTACTGGGGGGGTGTGAAGAGGGCTGCTTCCTTTCATGATGAACTTCAGGCAGGTTGTAAATGTGGGTGGCCTTTTACTGCTTAGATGCTGAAAGCTGAGTAGTCTCCACAGACTCCTTGGAGTCTTTCAGGTTTGAGCTCCTTTTTACAGCTTTGTAAAAATACTCTCCCATTCTTCAGAGTTTTGCATGGACAGAAGAGAACCCTGGGAGTTCGTCTCCTGCTGCTGTTAGAAAATCATGAAAGTGGGTTTTTTTTCCTGTCTTGCATGGCAATACATGAATTAAAAGAGGTCCTGACCTGTAGATCTTCCTCCAGCTAGAGGCTAAGTGGAAAAGTGTGCTCCTAGTGCTGCTTTGCTACCAGTCCTACAGCAGCAGATGCAAGCAGGTCCCAGAATGTTTTTCTTATTCTGTGTGTGCTAAACCCCAAATGCTTTTCCCAATTTGCAAGAGGTGCCCAGTATGCGAGTGGAGCAGCACTGGGTTATCCCTCTGTGCCAGCTGCACGGTGGTGGTACTTGGGTTAATTCCAGAATATTTTTGTTGTATAACCAGAAGATTTGCTTTGTGGTCTGTGCTGGTGGTTTGTTCTGGTTTTATTGTTTGTGGTTTTTTTATTCTGTAACATTGTAATTGTAACATTCCTTTCTCACTTACTGGTTGGTTTCTATGCCTAAAAGATAACAGAAGTTGCCTCTAAGGTCAGTGATGAGAATTCAGGTTACTTAAAAAGACTTTTTATTTACCCTCATAGATCCAGCAGGAAAAGGCCAAAGAAAGAGGGGAGGCAGCCGCTGGCTCGGGGGAAGATGAGGAGAGCTGAAATAGCAAGAGGGACACTGGTGCTGGAAAACACGAATAACGAAGCAGAAGCATCAGAGGAAGAGACCCCCGAGAGTTTGATACCCACGCCTGTGAAGATCGTGGTGTTTGCCACCTTTCTGCTTGTGATCTTCATGCGCATAATTAATGGTGGCTGATACAGTCTGCTCACAAACCTCCTCCTGGGAGGGAAATAAAAGCAGTGTCCTGATGACATAAGCAGTGACTACAAAACTGAAGAATGCACTTTTTTTTTTTTTCCTCCCTGCTACTTGTGAGCAAGCTCTTCAGGCAGTGAATTAAAGGCTGGTAGGAGGGTGAAAACAGCCTGTGGCTTGTCTTTGCCCGGTGCTCTTGGCGCTGGGGCTCATTAGGCTGTTTCTCCTTTGGTGAAGCCAACTTCACACGTTTTGTGCCCCGGCTGAAGAGTTTAATCACTTGGAGGTGTTTGGAGTTCTGCAAGGCTTGGTTTTTTTCCCCAAGCTCCCCGTGCCTGCGATTCCTGCTTTGCTGGGAACTTCCAGAGCACAGAGAACCTGGTTAACTTACAGTTGAGAAACACCAGATAGAAAGTGAGGGAACAAGTCACTTGCCCATCTGGCAATAGAGGTAATGGCTCTAGCATAATACAAGCCATGAGGGATGGAGGGAGGAGTTACTATCTCTTACCCACTCCTGGAAAAAAAAAAAATGTTCTTGCCCCTTCAAGTGCCTATGTTACTGAAAAAGGGGGAAAAGGTGGAAGTGAGGATCTCCTGTTGTTGACTTGCCAGTCCTCATCTGAAGAGGACCTAATTTTGCGTATGATGTTCTCATAAATCATGACACTTTTAAATTTAAATGACTTTAAGGTTAAGTATTTTGCTTAAGTATTTAATGAGTGTGTTTCCTCCTCTTGCCTCAACTGTCTCACTTCTCTCTTTTTGCCCCCAGCCTCTCTTACCCTGTTTTGCTAAATTCCCTGGGAGGTGTGGATAGGGTTGCTGATGAACTGACATCCCATTACCACCCACCTCCTCCAGTTTAACAGCTCACCCCAGCCCTGCATCTCGGCGAACTGGGGCACCTCGTGCCCTCCCCGCGGCTCCGAGCCCCCGCAGATGGCTGGCAGGCTGCAAGCAGGAGCTGTCTCCTCCAGGTCTCTAATTTTATGTGCTGCAGCCTTCTCCTCTAGAGACCTGTCAGCGAAGATCTACGCATGGCAGAAATAGCTCCTGGAGAGTAATGACAGCAAAATGGATGCTGAATAGGGAAGAGCAGAAGCGCTGTAGCTGCAGAGGTCAGTTATAATCAGCTTCCCTGTAACACATCTCTGTTCTCAGACACCCCAGCGTGGGCAGCAGCTGGGGCTGGGAGATGGCTGGAGAGTGGAAGCTACTGAAGACAAGCCTTGGTTAGATGGGTGAGACAATCTCCTCTTCCTCTGCATCTGCCTTGTTGTCCTGGGGTTGTTTTCTCTCTGCTGCAGTGATCCAAGCAGCTCAGGATCTGCTCGCCCCTTCCCTTGGCTTTACTGGCCCTTAGCCACGTGCTTAAGATCTTGCAGGTGCTGAAGCAATTTTGCAGCCAACTTCTAAGGAGCAGGGGAATGTAGAAGGCAGACAGAGGTCAGAGGTGCTTGCCAAGCAGTCACGGCCCTGCCAACCTGGAAATGAATTACTGCAGATGGACACAGGAAGGTTTTGGTGAATTGTCATGTGCTGGAGCCAAGAATAGAATTTCTTAATCCAGGGAGAATTAGGCAAAAGTACATTGTTAGGGATTAACATGTTTGCCCGTGAACTTAGCTTTGGGGATCAGCAAAACAGAGGAAAATACTGAGAAATGCAAGTGCTTTATTATGGCAGCCTTTGAAACAAAGCAGCTTGACTGCTGAAAGCATTTCATTTTCAAACTGGTCCCTTCCCCCCCTTAAGCACAAAATGCTTCAACAGTTAACCCCCAAAGGAAAGAAAAACCATGCTCTCTGCAGTTTAAATGAAAACTTTTGGGGCAGATTAGGAGTTAATTCACCAAAATCTATTAAAATGCCTTTCCCTCCATAGAGTAATCAGAACTGCACACTGACATTTTTTACCCACATCCCCCTTTCAAATCCATTCCTTACACAGTCTGCTCTGGCCTCTTATCACTGCCTGGTCCCTGAATGATTAACCCTCCCTCCCTTTGAAGGCTAGAGAACAAAACACTGCTGTTCAAAGTCCCTTTTCTCTCTTTCTCAGGGCTGGATGTGATCTGTGCAAAACCCAGGGCAGTTTGTACCCCACACTGGAATACCTGAGCCCTTGCTGGAGTGATCAGGAAGGCTGATGGATCCTCTGGTGATCCTCTTGGTGATCACAGAAGAGCTGCAGCTTGTGACACCACCCAACCACAGCTTTCTTCCAGTGGTTTAGTACCCTGGTGACTGTTTGTGGAGATCAGCATTCCCAGCTCTGCCATCTCTTGTAAACCCTCTACTTGGGATCAAACAGCTTTTTTAATTGTATATAAACAGGGACTTAGGCTTTGTTTTTGTAAAAAGCGTGCAAAGCCAGGTACAGCTGCAGCCTAGCCCGTTAGGCAGCTTAGAGCTCTCTCATTCTGCTAACTGTAGCTAATTTTGAAGCTGTGCAGGGTGGTTTTTCTGTGGTGTTTTGTTGTTTGGTTTGGTGGTTTTTGTTGTCTTTTTTTTTCTTCTTCTTCTTCTTCCCAGTAACTGTCTTTGTAAAGTGCTGGTCTGTCCTGAAATGATGTCTCTCTGTGTTTGTCAGATGGGCAGACACAGCTGGTGGACTTCTCCCCGTGGGTTAAATATTCTGATTGAGAGATCCTGAAGCTCTTGGCTCCTGTCTCCTCCTATTAAGGTGACTCCCTGCACTGTAACCAGCTCTGGGCCCTGCAGGAGGGAGAATTAATTAATTAACTAGTTAATTAACTGTCAGGTTGCCAAATCTCTGGAAGAAATGACAGGGGAGGACTGAATGCTGTCTCTAGTGCCCCTGCATTGCTCTCCCCTGCCCTTGCCAAAGCAGGGGGGGATGTGAGCTCCAGCCACCACGGGCACACGGGTCTTGGTCCTCTTGCACTTTCCCCTGCCCTGATCTCTTCTAAAATAAAAGCCTTTTACTGGGTTCCTGAGGGTGGTTGTTACTGGTTTTCCCCCCATTTTCCTACCTCCTGGCCTGCTAACTGTGGTTCAATGCACCTTTCCCTAGCACTTGGGAGGAGTGATCAGGTCAAGAGGGCTGGTTGGATTGAGGTGGCTCAACCTGAAGCGATGCAGGTAAGGAAGAGGAGAATTAACTGTTATGGTTTATCTGTGTAATTTGCAGGAATTCCTGCACCTCTCCCGCTGTTCCCATGGAAACAGATGTTGAATTGCAGGAAACTGCTACAGGTTTTCAGGACTGATTTCCCCACCACCACCCTTTAACAGTGACACCTCCTTAATCATAGAATTGTGCCTGTTGGCAGAGACCTTTCAGCCCATGGAGTCCAATCATCCCCAGCACTGCCAGGGCACCACTGACCCCTGGCCCTCAGCACCACAGCTCCACGGGGGGCTTGGAAACCCCTCCAGGGATCACGGGGACTCCGCCCCTGCCCTGGGACAGCCCTCAATGAGCCTGGAGGGGAAGAAATTGTTCCTAATATCCAATTTCAGCCTCCCCTGGGGCGACTTGGGGATGTCTCGTCTTGTCCTGTTGTTTGCTTACATGGGAGAACAGCCCCAAGCAGCCCAGAAAAATTTTTCTCTGTTCTGAGGCACAAATCTGGAGTGTTCCGGGACCTGCTTTGTCTTACATGTGCTTCAAGATATCCCGAGAGGTTTCCTTAACAGCAAGCAAGACCCTGGCAGGAAAAGAGGGCTAGGGGGGAGGAGGTTAAACTCTGCTCTCCTCACACCATGGGCAGCTTGGTGATGGTGGCTTTGTTTCCCTAGAGTCTGGTGGGTTGCCGAGTGCATCCCTCCCTCCTTCCCAGCAGCTGGGGGGTAGGGTTCGCTGGCCACACTAGTGCTGTGCAATTTTCACTGTTCAAAAAGCATCTGCTGAGCAGAGCCCCCCTGCCTTTGCAAGGGGGCTCAGCTCTGGAGCACGGTGCATCCTTCCGAGACAGACAGCTATTTTCCAGCCCGTCAGCTCCGACTCATCCACCAGGCAAGTTGGCAGCCAGGGGGGAACCCCTGGGGCTTTATGGCCCAGCTGCCCTACCTGGCTCCCTGCTTTTATCCACTTTGACCTCGTCCTTTCCCCCTGCCTTCAGCTGTCATGTCTCTGGCCTCTTGCAGCTGGTGATGTGGTGCAGACTGGTCGTGGTGGGAAGGTAAGGCTGGGTCTGTGGGTCTAAGAAATGATGCTGGACAGTGAAAGGTCATCAAGGGTTGAGTCAAAAAGTTCCTACCAAGGGTTTGGTTTTGGAGTCAAAAAGCCCTACTGAGAGTGTTTTGTTTGGTTTTTTGTTTGTTTCTTTTTAAGTTACTTTGTTTTGGTTTTGAGTCAATTAAATGCTTATGAAGATGGAAGAGTAATTATTTTAGTAAGTTATTAGCATCAGATACGTAGGACTATGAGGATCATGAAGGCTTCCTGGCAGAGCTCTACCTGGTCTGTGTCACACTGTCTCTGCTCCCTATTTTATCAGAATCCATCACATTTCTGCTGTCAGCCAGAGGCTCTGGCTGACCTGAAAACCTCACTCACCAGGTGCTGGACACCCAGCATGGGGAGCCCAGCTACAGCTGCAAAACAACAGGCAAAATGGGCAGAAAAACAGCAGGAAGGAAAATGAAAAGGAGATGAAGGGCTTGAGATCAAACAGCCATGTAAAAAACTAACCAACCAAAAAGAAAACAAACCCAAAAAACCCTCCAAAATAAATTTAAACCAACCAACTGAAAACCCACCTGGGGCCAAATCCGGTGTCCTGAGCCAAGGTCTGGTTTGGAACCCAGCTCACAAAGCAGGAGCTCCAAAAGGCTTTGAAACACCAACTTGCTGTTGTGTTTCCCTGGGGTTTGTAAACTACAGTTTATCACCAGTTTTAATAATGGAAACCACTGTGTAATACGAGGGCAAGGGCCAGCTGCAATCCGACACACAACTGTGTCCCCATCACCCATTGCCCAGCAGCTTGGAGCTGGTGCCCAGCACAGGAGCCCTGTGATTTAATGTGGGGATGGAGAGGAGCTGCCAACCCTGTGGCTGGAGCCCCAGCTCATCCCCCCCCCCAGCCAGCCCTTGGCAGTGACCTGCAGCCTCTGCTTCTCCTCCCTGTGCTTCCCTTCTCCTGTAGACCTGAGCTTTCTGTAGCCAGTGGTTTGAGAAGCCCTTTTGTGATGTTTGCTTTATACCTCCTAGGTTGTCAGCAGGGAGCTCGCAAGCTTGCTGGAAACCTTCCTTCAGAGCTGCCTGAACTCCTCTGTAAACAGTCTGGTAAATAATAATAACTTACAAATACTAAATGCCCAATAATGCCAGGCTGCTAATAGCCCTCCTGTTAAAATCCAGTTTGATGGTGTCTTTTAAAATTTCTGAAGAGGTGAGTGCATTTGTAATGAACATCTTCATGTTAGATGGGCCCCGTGCTTGAGGTTTTTATTTAAATGCAAATTGAATCCTCCCTCCGGAAAGCTAACAGGAGATTACAATAGCTGGTAGGGGATGAGAATTTGCTTTATGTACAGTCACTTGACTCAACTTCTTGTTGATTTCCTCATTTTTCTTATTTTATGGCTAGAGCTGCTTTGAAATAGTTTCCTGCCTCAACCAGCATGAGCTATGGGCAAGAATAAAACTTGGCTGGATTGTTACGGGCCTGAAGTGGGGTCAACAGTGAGGGGCTTTGGCAAGCCAGGGCTGAACTTAAAACCTTCTCCAGCCACCTCTGAAGACTGTCACCGCTCTGGACTGTGGGGAAGTAGCCACCAGAGGAGTGAGTTCCTCTGACATGAAAACATGAGCCTCTTCCAGCTCTGGAAGCTGCAGGTTCAAAGGCTGCCGAGTGCTGATGCTCAGGTACCAGCAGTGACCCAAGCTGCGTGTGCTGACAGCTTTGTGTCAGCAGGAAAAGCTGCATGAGCACAGGGCTGAAAGGAGCGGGAATCCCTGGGGTTGGCAGGAACTTTCAAAGCTCGGGGGGGTTCCTGAGGGATTAGAAACATCTGCTGGACTGCAAAGGCATCTCTGGAGAGGAGCTTTGAAGCTCAATGGAAGATGCGTTGAAAGGATCTTTCGCCTTTGGCTTTTGCTTAAAAATTATTTTTCTGCCAAGTTATTTTGCTAAAGTTTTAGGAGAAGAGTAGAAAAGCAGGTCAGGGAAGCAAATGGCTGGGATGGAAATGGAGCCCAAAGGGCCCTCAATCTATCACTGCCTCTGCAACCTCAGAGCCCATCGTGCTCTTCGTGGGACGCTGGGAGCCAGAGCTGAGGAGAGCAGAGGCTCTGGGGTTGCTGCTGCTCGAGCAGCCCCTGCTGTGCTCCTGTTTTCCCCGTGGTGTGTGCCCGTGGAGTGTGTTCATCAAATGTACACCCCGTGCTGGGCTCTACTCACCTTGGCAGCGTGGGGTCCACCAGCTCTCGGACAGAACTGGGACCCAGCCTGGGGCAGCCCCCAGCCCGGCGAAGGCTGCAGCAGCATATTTGGGCTTCTGCCGCCTCTTTGAGGCAGCTCCAGCTTTTCAGCTCCTACTCCTCTATTTTTGTCCGTCTGTCTCCCTTTCCGAGGAATTTTGTTTTGGCAGGCGGGGAGGGCTGGGGGGGGAGCCGCGGTTAGAGAACATCCTGTGCAAGCCTGGGGAGCCATAAAAGGCTGAAGCATGGCTCTGGTAACGCAGCGCGTACACACACACACGCACACCCCCGGCTGCCAGCACCAGGGAAAAGACCAGATGGGGAAACACGCTCCCTCTTAATTGTCCTACATCCCTGGGAGGGTGAAGATTAGGGCTGTTGGATTTACGCCGATTGGTTTTTGTTTTTTTTTCCCTTCCCTCGCATCCTTCCCACACGGCTCTCCCAGCCCTGGCTGCTCCCATCGCCGCTCGCGTGCCCCTCGCCAGCGCTGCGGGGGGTGGGCAGGGAGGGAGCTGGGCAAGAGGGGGATGCTCGATGGGCACCGAGGATTGGGGTGTTGAAGAGCTTTTCTAGCAGAGAGCCGCTCTCCGCCGGGACTCGGCGCAGTTTCCCAGGAGCTGTGAGTACATCCGTGCCTCCGAGCTCTCCTGGCGGGAGGGAGGGAATTTCTCACTGGAGGTCAGTGGGATACTGGGGGGGGGATGCTTTGTGAGGATGCTTTGGAGGAGGGCAGCTTTCTCCCAGGGTCGGGCCAGGCTTGTAAGGGGCAACCAGAAACAAAGCTTTGAGTTTGTGTTTTCCCCCCAAAAAAGGGGTGAAGGAGGCTGGTTTTCCCTTACTTTTTTTTCTTCCCCCTCCTATCAGTCCCCAACTCGCTCTTTTCAGCCTCCCTCCAGACCAGGCCCTGGCAGCTCGGGCAGCAGCGATGGGGGTGTGCGCTGAGCTACCCCCAGCTGAGATCTGGCCCAAGCTCTTTGCATTCCCTCGGGAGGGATGCAGCCCAAATGCAGAGTAACAGGAGCTTTATAAACATAACCAGCGAGACTGCAGAGCTTCACAAAGCTCTTCTGGATTTGACCAGTGTAAAAGAGAAGCTGTTTGAGTACAGGCAGCCTCTGGGGGCGAGGGAGGAGCTGCAGGATGCTGCTGGGAGTTGGCCTGGGGAAGAGGCACCTTCAGTCTCATAGGTGAGTTATCTTTTCTCTTAATGAAATTATAACTCTCTCTCTTGAGACAAGCTATGAAGTGAATAAATCTTACCTTGTTCTGCTGACTCTTCAGCCCCTCCAGGAAAAAAAACCAAAAGGTATGGGCTCTTTTCCTGCACTAATGAGCACTAAAAAAAGGAAACCTCTTTTCTCCCTGTCCTGTAGCCTGCTGAAGCTCCTGAGATCCTTCTGGGGCACAACTGCTGTGCTGTTAGCTGGGCAGTACTTCCTTCCATGACCTCTCTGCCTTCCTCCTGTTAGCGACCTCAGGAAATTGTATTTGGCGTGATGAGGCTGGAAATGATCTCAGGGGGCTGGTAATGGGTGGAAGGGGTGAAGCTGGGGAGGAGGTCAGATCGGTCACAGCCGCTGTCATCGCATTCAGACTGCACCTACTTATGTCTGCAGTGAGAGATGCTCAGGAAGGGAAGGAATGAAACAAGCTGCTCGTGAGTGCTGCTGCTTTTTCTCCGCCTGGTACAATTAATTCTCTTATAATTGCAATGCCTTTTTTTTTTTTTCCCTAATAATTAAATGGTCTTTTTTGCCAGCTGGGTGATTTGCAGAGAAAGGCAGGGAACTAGTGGATTTTTTTGTTGTTGTTGTTGTTATTTTTCTGGGTAGCTGTTACTATGGCAAGGAAACTTGATTCAGTGTGAAGAGAGGTCAGAAATACCAGACTGACAATTTCATGCATGTTCTGTTTAAAGCCTCAGCTGCCAGGGTTTGAGCGAGGGAGAAGTAAAGGCACCAGAGTCACCAATTTTCAAAGGCTTTATTAAAGCCTTTTCTGCTTAGAAGTTGGAGTTGCTTGAAAACCTGGACTTGGTATTGCATGAGCTTGTGGGCTGGGACTGTAGAATAGCCAAAGCTGATAGAAAGGCTGTGCTGAGTGTCACCAAGGAATGAGAGTGAGCATTTGAGGTGGGAGCTCAGGGTTCTCCTGTGCTGGGGACATTACAAAGGTGCCAGACTTCCCCAAAGACCCTGGTCCCACTTGGAACCATGAATAAACGGTGAGGGTTTGATGAAAACAGTTCCTGTGGGGGTGCTGAGCTCTCTGGGCTATTGTACAGTGGGGGGTTGGGGTTCTGGGGTTGCCACCTGCCCCCATTCCTGCCTGCCCTGAGCGGGTGAACTGAGCACCCAGCTCTGGGGAGAGCAGGTGCCAGGAGAGCCTGCCCTTGCGGGTATGCTTGGGTCCTGTGCACAGCATCCTGAGCACCCCGTACCTGGCACTGCCCCCCTTTCCCATCGCTGCCCCTTGGAGCAAGTGGGTGACATTGAGTGGTCTGGGATCACACTGGGAGGAGAAGAGATGAGCCACAGGGCACCGACACCTTCCAGGGGCTGGTCCCTGCTCCAAACTGTGCCTTGGACTCTGTGACTAGAACAGCACCAGGAAAGCACCCGACTGTTGCTGTAGCTGGAATTGCACTGGAAGAGAGTCAGGAGCAGGCAGGGGAGAGCTGGGCTGTGCCTGACACCCCCTCCTTGGCAGCGGGTGAAATTCCCCGGGATCTCCTCCCTGTGTCCCCCCTCCTGGCCTTGTACCATGTCTGTTCCTTGAGACTGAAGCAGGTTTCCTGCACTGAATCATCTCCTTTTAGCTGTCTTCGTTTAGTCTGTGCTGTGTCATCTCTCCCCGCTCTATTTCATAGCGTGCAGACAGCCAAGGCAGAGCTGAAATGAAGCTGCTCGCTCCTGTCTGGTGCTGAGGAGCAGGAGCTGTGATTTCGTCTCGGGTTTTTTGTGCTATTCCCAGCATCTTGTTGCCCCTGTTCCTGCCTCTCCTGTGATGCCCGTCCCCAGAGCAGCGGGAATCGTTTCCGCTCTGGCTCGTGATGCTGGCTGGATGTCAGGCTGTTATCAGCTCAGCTTTGCAGCCCCTTTTCTTGTGTTGGCTGGCACATGGCAGGACTGCCCCATGCTTATCTGGTGTGACATTTAGGTGAGTGCAATAGCTTTTTTTTCTCTGAAGGCAGTGGTTTCTCTAATAGGTGTCTCTGTCAGGCTGGTGGCATCTCTGTCTTAACCTGGTGACAGCAGGGAACGTGTGGGCGTTTGGCAGCTGGCAGACAACGTAGGAAGCAGTGATGTTCCAGGAGCACAGCTCCTGATGGGGCTGTGATGGGCATCCTGGCTCTGACCCATTCCCAGATCTGCTGGTGGAAATCTGGGGTCATGCTACTGAAGCTGAGGATCAGCTGGGACTGGGTCAAGTGAACTTGGGATGGGATGCTGGGAAGAAGCACAGTGGTCTCCTGGCTCTTTGTGGCTGTTCCCAAAGTGAAGCAGGGTGCTCTGTGAAGCACAGCAGAGATCTGCTGCCAGGGCTGCAGAAGGGCTGGAAGCTTTGCAGAGCAAGTTGAACAAACATGGATCAGTTCACAGCGAGCTGTAGCTGCTGTGGTGAGGATTAGGAATCTTTCCATTTCTAGCCCTGAGTCACTCCCTGGAGGGACTGCGTGTTATGCATAAGTGTGGCTGGAGAGGGTGTACGGTGAGGTCTTGGGGCTGGATTTCCTCACCATGAGTTTTAAAAATAGAAGATTTGGGAATACTTCTGTGGCTTTTTGTATTCTGGGGCCTTTTTGCCTTAGGTGTAAATAGGACCCCCTTTCACTCTGTGCTTGTGCAGCAATGCAGTATTTAGGGCAGTGCATCAGCCAGAAGAGCACCCCGATGGCTGGAGGGAGATGATGTGTGCTGGCCCCTGCAGCTGAGGGACCTTCAAACCCAAACTGGCAAAACTTCTAAATCCTGGAGTGAGGGGAGCCAGGATGGAAAGCAAAAGCAGCTGCACTGAGCAGCACCAGGCTCGCTCTCCCCTCTTCAGCCCCTCTGTCGCTGTGATACCCACCAGCATATCTCTTTGAGAAACCACGAATCTCTGCAGGCCACAAATGCCACCAAACCAGGAGCTTTCTACCATGAGCCTGGTGTAACCTGCGGGGTGAGGAACCGACCCTCCTTGGAGGGAGCATCTGGGTGTCAGCACACAGGGAGCTCAGCCCTGCACCTCAAGTACCCTCTCTCTCACCGGAGCCCTGTCCCCCTCTTGGTGGGTGCTGTGGGGCTCTCCCTGCCTAGAGACACTTGGTGAGGACCCTGGGGTGGGTGGGTGCTGCACCAGTTGCTGAGCTCTTAAACAGGGGGTTCTGTCCAAGGGGCTGGGCACTGGAGCATGCTCAGCACAGTGCCTGGCATCTCCTCTGATAGAAAAGCAATTGCCATTCATTTTTATTTTAATGTAGCTGTTTAAGAAAAAAAACCACACACCCCCCCACAAAAAAAAAAAAAAAATCCCCAACACAACATGGATGCTTTCAGTTTGTTTGGTGTAATTAAGTGCTAATTCCCTCTGCCTGGGGGGAGACCATGGCTGCAGAGCACGGGGTGTGCGGTCAGCACATCCTGACAGCTCCCAGCTCCCACGGCACGGCGCTGGGATTGCTTCCCATGTGAGGTTCAGGTGATGCTGCAAAGGCAGAGACCAAGGGCGTGGGTACCGTCTTTCTGACTGACCTTGATTTTCTTTAAAGAGCATGAAAAAGAATAGCAAATGTATTTGTATGCCAAGGCAGCTGAGTTCAGCCAGAGCTTTGCTTTGCTGCTGCCGAGGGTGGTGGCTCTTTGGATCTGCCGGTTCCCGCTGTCTGGGACCAGAGCTGGGCTGAATTTGCAGGTCACTGCTCTGCCTGTTCTCAGGAAGGACCTGCCCAGCACTCCACAGAAATACTCAGCCATGTCCAAGTGCTTTGAGTCACACCCTGCGTGCTGGTTCCTTGAAAAGGAATTTTTATGCAATTTTAGGCAATTATGCTCGAGCCTCGGGTAGCCTTAATGGCAGCAGAGAAACTGGCACCAGCCATGAGGTTCTGCTTCTGTCAGACATTTGAGCGATGCTGATTGTCTCTCATCCCAGGACTGCACTTTAGAGTCGAGGAAATTGAGGCTCAAGGCAGCAAAAAGACTTCTCAGAGGTCAGGATGCAAATCTGTCACTCTCCTGGAAATAGGGGCTGGGTCTCCTTTTCTAATTTGCTGGCCCGTGCTGAATTTGCCCGTGGTAATACATAAAAATTCACCTGGAAAGGAAATAAATTATTCATGAAAGCAACAGTCCAGAGCTGCTTAAACTGCCAAGGCAAAAATCCCCGAGCTGATCCAGTTGTGGGCGGTGATGCCCGTCAGCCGACGGGGACGGGAGGGCGGGAGAACGGCAGCGGGTGATCCAGGCTGATGTTCGCCCCTTTCTCCTCAGCTGCTGGGGAGATGCAAAGCGTGGCTTGACTTGCTGCTGCTTTTTATTGTCGCTTTGTGTTCCTTTGTGCTGCGGCCCCCACGGTGCTGGGGATGTGCGCATGTGCTCGCTCTGGGGCTGCTGGAGGGTTACAGCCCAAGGAGTGGGCTTATTTGTGGGTCTATTAGCCACGTTCTTTATGCCATAAATGATGCTTAGCTGATGACTGAAATGTGTTTGGGAGAATAAGTTAAACAGCCCTGCTTGGATTGATTGGTTTTCATGGCAGCTCAGACTTGGACGTGAAGTGTCTCGGGCCAGTTGTCTGAGACCTGTTTCACTGATGCTTTTCCATCACCCTCCTCTAATTTACACTTTCAGAGGAGATGTAGGAACTAACAGGACCATGGAAACTGGTCTCCCGTTCAGGGGGCCCTGCAGGCTGAGCCCAGAGGCAGGGAGGAGGAGTGGGTGGGGATACTGCTCTGTACCTGTCCGAGATATCAGCTGATGCCCTGGCTGTGGTCCAGTGTCACCTCTGTCTCCATGCTTCCTTGATGAACATTCACTGATGAACACAACAGACATGAATTTATACAAGAAATCACGTTCGTCCCTGGTGTGCTACACACAGGATGAGTCTGAGGTGCAGCATCAACAGCCCATGTGCCTCTGCTCTGTGTGCAGCCTGGTGCTCCCTGGGGATTTTTTCCCTTCCAGGAGGATCCACCTTGCTCCATACTGTGGTCCCCAGAAAGCATCAGGACACCCCCCAGGATCATCCAAAGCGAGGGGTGATGAAAGGCGGCTGTAGGCGGCTGTTGCTAAGCTACAGGCTCTGTCTGCTCCGGCTGTCAGAGGAGCTGAAGGGCTGTGGTCAGACCTGGGGAGTAAGTGCTGTGGCAGTGCAAGGCAAAGGGGTGCGGGGTGGAGGTGACCTGTTTCTGGGTCAGGGAGTTCTGCAGAGCCTGCTCACTTACTCTGCTCCAGATGAAGGGGCAGGAAACAAATCTGGTTCTCCTTTCTGAGAGAAGGGAGCCCAGCCCCTTCAGAGACCTGAGGGCCATAACTGTTGGTTGCTTTATTTGTGCCTGGGTATCTTAGGTAGGAGAGAACAAGTTGGCTCTTTCCCACCCCACATCCTAACTGCTGTCAGAATCAAAAATAACCCCAAGCAGCAGATGTGCATGGGCTGGGTGTCAGCCAGGAGGCAGGGAAGTGGGTCCAGGAGTGAATCTTGGGTCAAGGAGTGAATCTCTGCTCCAGGGGCTTTTTAAATTATGGTCCCCAGAAAAGCAGAGCCAGCCAGCCCTGCTCTGCTGCCAGGAAAGCTCTTTTCAGGGGCTCAGTGGGACCTCAGCACCCCTGGGGAAAAGTCTCATGAGCCTGAGCATGGGGAGAAGAGGGAAAGACGCTGTCCTGGACTGGAGCACTGGCTGCCTTTGGGGTTTTTTTGACAACTGCTCCCTTTGCCCTACGGTCCTGTCTCCAAATGTTTGTGCAGGCAGCATGTCCTGGGAGAGGCTGCTGTGCCTGCAAGCGTAAAGATAAATCTTACTTTGTTTTAAAGGCAGTTGTTTTAAAGGCGACCCCAGCTACACAATGAAGGTGGAGATGCTCAGTGGAAAATGCACCTTACTCCAGGCCAAGCGAGTGAGCTGCCTTTGTTCCTTTCCCTTTGCCCTCTCTGTCCTCCTGCACTAATTAATCTCATCTGCATGCTTAACGACTATGCCAAGAGAGGAGATGACACCAGCGAGAGCTTGTGCCTCTTCTCCCTGGGCTGCTCTCTGGATCTCTCTCAGCTCTGTGGGTCAGGGCTGGAGACATGAGCACTGGCTTTAGCCTTCCCCAGCCCGGGGTTTCTGGAGAGGGGCCTCCCGAGGCTCTGCTGGAGGATGCCCACGGGGCTCAGAGGGAGTAATCAGGTCAGAGAAGGAGGACACGAGGAGAAGTTCCCCAGCAGGAGGAAGCACAGATAGGGAAGTGAGCAGACAGGCGGCTTTGCAGCCTCCTCAGTCTGAATGTCGCTTGTGGGCGGGGATGCTCAGGAAACGGGATAACGAACCGACTCCAACCTCTCTTGCCTTTTTTTTTTCACCCCCTCCCTCTTTTGTTTTGTTTTATTTTTAGGAACGTTCTCTGCATGAGCATCTGAGACAGATCTGGAACGGCAGGATTAATGGAGACGCAATGAAAGGTACCGGTGGCTGCTGCTCTGTGCCGGGGGGTGGTGACAGGGATGCTCTGATCCCCACTCTGCTCCTGGGTGCCCAGAGCTCTGCCAGTGGGAGGATGGGGTTTGCCCTTCATGTTTCTCTGTTGTTTTCTCCCTGGCGTTTCTCTGCTCTGTTTTGCAGCATAACCAGCCCGCTCCCCGAGCAGGCACCGATGCTGCCTCACCCCGCCAGCCACCATGGAGCTCGCTAATACCAAAGACTTCCAGTGGAAAACCCTCGCCCCGCTGCCGAGCCGCAGGGTCTACTCGACCTTGGTGGAAGCTGGCGGGCAGGTGTTTGCCATCGGGGGCTGCGATGACAACGGTGTCCCCATGGATTGCTTTGAGGTCTACTCCCCCGAGGCTGACCAGTGGACCTCTCTGCCCCCCATGCCCACGGCCCGGGCAGGGGTGGCTGTGGCCACCTTGGGCAAGAGGATCATGGTGATAGGAGGTGTCGGAGTGAACCAGATGCCGCTGAAGATAGTGGAGATGTACAACATAGATGAGGGCAAGTGGAAGAAGAGGAGCTCGCTGAGAGAGGCAGCCATGGGCATCTCGGTGACGGCAAAAGGCAAGGAGGGTTCAGTCCTTCCAGGGTGGGGTGGGGAAAGTTAGCATCAGCTGAAGGATCAGGCACAAAAGCCTCCTGGGCAATGGCACAGGGTTACACTGTTCTCCCAAACCTTTTCTGTGCTCTTCAGAGTTGAACCCCATGTATTTGTCAGATCCCACCTGCTAAAGATGACAGTGCTTTAGGCAGCCAGAAGCGGATAAACCCAGGGGTTGCTCTGTATTGGCAGCCCTGGAGCCAGGAGGGCTGTGGCTTTGCTGGTAGCCAGGGGTATTTTGGAAGATTCAAGCTCCAGGATCTCAAATGAAACTTCTCTGGGGTTTTGTAGCAAATTCTGGTCCTTGTGTGCTGCACATCCTGGAAAAATAGGAATGGTGCTGCTGGATGAGTGTAGAAAGCTGGGGGTCCTGGCTGAGTTGTGGAACCGAAGATGGTGGTCTCAGAGCCACAGAATAGCTTTGGTTTGAAGAGACATCTCTGCTCCAGACCCAGAACCAGCTTGGAGAGAGCTGGCTTCACAGTCGTGGGTGCAACTAATTGTACAAGGAGGGGAAATGACTGGTGTTGTGGGAGGCTCCTGTGTAGCTCCCCTCTGAAAGCTTAACCACTGCCTTAAAAGGGGCTTGTTAAATGCCTGGTGAGGCTTTGCCTTATCAGCCCATCTCATTTTTTAGTTCCTAAGCAGAGATGTCGAGCATTGATTTCCTTTAGCCCTGCTTTGAAGAGCCTGAGGCTGGGAGTTGCGTTCCCAAGCAGTGTGCCTGAGGTCAGCCAGTTTCCCGCAGCGCCTGGGATTATGAATCTAATCTCCAGGCAGCTTCTTTGAAAGCTGCTTGGTTTGTTTGCTTAAGTGGGTTTAAAAGCTACCGTCAAGGAATGTTTAAAAATAATGTTTACCGTCTTGGAGATGATTTTCTCTCCAAGTATAAGCTTGCCTGACTGATGGGGCAGGGTCAGCTCGGTGTGAGAGGCCGGGAGCAGCTGCCCAAACCCTTGCAGCCTGCAGGCTGGTCTCTGCTTTCTCAGCTGCCTTGTAGGGCTGCCTGCAAGTCACTGCTCTCCTGGATCTTGTCTGTGGAGGGAAGTGCTTGTTGGAGGAGATAATGTGGGTGTTGTGCAGGTAAGGGTTTGGTTTGGAGGGCCAGGCTTGCCATTAGCCGGAGCTGGAAAGAGGTGGTAGGTGTTTGGTGAGGAATGAGTAGCTCCAGGGCATTGTCTAGGCTCTGAACCCTCCAGTCCAGGTCACAGAACCACCATCCTGTGCCAGACCTTGGAGAGGGGCAAAGCAGGAGCTGAGCTGAGCAGCAGCACCTGGATGGGGGAGTGGGGCTGGGGGGGAAGAGCTTCTATGTTGCTGCAGGGACCAGGAGGTTGGTGAGATCCCCTCTGCCCTGGGGACGGGAGCTCAGGAGTGAAGAGTTCTGGTCCACATCGTGTGACAGCACTTGCATTTTGTAGGGGGCTATTTCTGATTTTCCTATGATCATTTTGTGAGGGATTTTTTGTTGTTGTTGTTGTTGTTTGGATTTTATTTCTCTTCTTGGCCCTGTCCAGACTACAGAGTCTACGCGGCCGGTGGGATGGGCTCTGACCTGCGGCCACACAACTACCTGCAGCACTACGACATGCTGAAGGACATCTGGGTGTCGCTGGCGGCCATGCCCACACCCAGGTACGCGGCCACATCCTTCCTGCGAGGCACCAAGATCTACGTGCTGGGTAAGAAGCAGTCCTGCCTCCTCCTCATCCTCAGGCAGCAGTTCTCTTGGTCTTAGCACTGAGAAAACTTCCTGGAAGAGTCTGTTGGGAATGCTCCTGTCCACCCCTGCTGCCTTTCTCGTGCATTCAGAGATACCAAGCTTGCAGATATAGATTCTGAGTGGGACTGGTGTTGGGTTTGGATTTACAGCTCCATAGCAAGCACCCAGGAGAGCCCTTGCACGCCCCGGGAGCTCGCAGCTCTCGCAGCAGCTCTGTGTTGGGAGCTGAGGGTACAGCTGCTCTTTGCCTGCTCAGTTTGCACTCCCCCTCCTGCTGTAAAAGCCCTTGGAGTCAACTAGTGAGTAAAAATACTCCTATGTGCTTTAGATCAGCAAAATACCGCACAGCTTCACAAAGGGTCTGCCTCTGGCAAAGACCAGCTGTAGCTGGGAAATGCTGGACCAAGCCTTTTGCAGGGGAAGATTTTCTTTTGCTTTGCCTTGCAGAAAGGGAAACTGAGGCAGGGAAATGTTGCTGTTAGCTCATGGCCAAATGGGATATTGGGGCCAAAACACAGGAGTTCTGATTGCTTACAGCACCAGATGGCCCTGGCTTTATTTGGGGCTTACCAGGAAAGACTCTATGATCTATTTTTCAGTTTGCTTGCTACTGGTGAGCAGTTTGTGGGCCCAGTAGTGAGCACAGGCTCTGCCCTCAAAGGCAGGCTGAGCATCTGAGCTGAGAATCACCATATTCGTCTTCATCTGATGGGTGGAAGAATCATTCCCATCTCTGGCTGTGGTAGCAGCAGCTGCTCTGGCTCTCCTGCTCTGTCAGGAGCCAGGCCAGGGCTTGCTGGATTGCACTGGGGCTGAACTCATCTGAATTGCAAAGGCTCCCTGAGCGCTGATCCCTGCTCTGCTGTGAATTTGTCTTGATTAAACTGGTGCATACTAAACACCTTCCAGCGCCAGCGACCCACTGCTGCCGGCGTGGAGGGAAGTGCAGGGTGTGATGGACTGAAAAATGAAATGTATTCACGTCATGAGCTTGCAGTTAAAGGAGAGGGAGTGTGAGGGTGAGAAGGTACCTGGCTCAGCAGGGCCTCATCCAGGTGACCTGAAACTTGGAGACACCATATCACCTTGCAGCTCACTCCCAGCCTGCCCCAGGAGGCTCCTCCGGTTCTGCTGTTGGCTTGGTGCTCTGAGCCAAGCTGAACCTCTTCTTCCCATCCCCCCCCCAGGTGGAAGGCAGTCCAAGTACGCTATCAACGCCTTCGAGGTCTTCGACACAGAGACCAGGTCGTGGACCAAGTTTCCCAACATCCCCAACAAAAGAGCCTTCTCCAGCTTTGTGCTGACAGAAGACAAACTCTTCAGCCTCGGGGGCCTGCGGCAGGGTCGGCTCTACCGGCAGCCCAAGTTCATGAGGACCGTGGACATGTTTGACATGGAACAAGGTGGGGGTTGTCCCGGCTGTGTCCTTTCCAGCAGAGGGGGGCAGGTGGCATGCAGGGCTTTGTTATCCTTGCAGAGCTGTGCTGTCCTGTGCTTTGGGGCTTTTTCTGTCCTTGCAGAGCACAGAGCTCTCATCTGCTGACTCCTGGGACTGCTGGTGCCTTTGAGTCCAGCCTAAAGGAAGGTCTGCAGTCAGGGTTAACAAGTCAAGGCAGCAAGGGGGAAAACCATGGTCCTAAGGCAGCTGGGTTCAACAGCTCCTTCCTGACCTGGTGGTGATAAAGCTGATCCCTGTGCCGTGGGGTTTTATTACCCCAAGGTGCAGCAGCAAAACTACACTTCCACAAGAGACTAGGAGATCAGAGAGGCAGGTGATTTCCCAGGAGAGGATGCTCCTCTGATGCCCAGTTTGTTCTGTCTCTCCCAGGTGGCTGGATGAAGATGGAGCGTTCCTTCTACCTGAAGAAAAGGCGAGCAGACTTTGTGGCTGGCTACCTGAAAGGCAGAGTTGTTGTGGCTGGGGGACTAGGTGAGGCACGAGGGAGGTTGGTAACACTTAAAGCATTTGTGAGTCATGTGTTATCACTACAGAGGGGAGAGATCCTGGCCCTGGTTTTGCTGGGCCGGGGAGCCAGGAAAACGGATCCCATAAGGAGATGGGGTCCAAAGCATGGGCACTGTCCCAGAGCAGATGAGAAACAGCCACTGGTACTTCCTAGGTGACCTAGTGCTTCAACTTGTGCTTCCAGGAAACCAGCCAACTGTCCTGGAGTCTGCAGAGGCTTTCCACCCAGAGAAGAACAAGTGGGAGAGCCTGCCCCCCATGCCCACCCCGCGCTGCGCCTGCTCCAGCATCGTGGTCCGGAACTGTCTGCTGGCCGTCGGCGGGGTGAGCCAGGGCCTGAGCTGTGCCGTGGAGGCCCTGTGCCTCTCCGAGTCCTAGCTGGCTCCTGCCTGGCCAAGGACCCTGCTCCTCACTGCCTCCAGCAGTGGTGGTGGTGGTGCTGGGCAGCTCCTGACAGCGCTGAGCCTGGGGAAGCACCACCTGAGCTGCCCTGGGAGCCTGGCACATTGGCTTTGCCTAAACCCAGCCTTGATCTGGAGCCAGGCTGCTCTTCCTCTCCCTCCTGGGCACTGCTGTTCCAGCCCCACAGAGGGAAGGAGTTCTTTGGCCAGGGGTCCCCTCCAGTCATCCTTAGAGCTCTATGAGGAAACCCAGATGATGGAACTGCTCACAGCACTGGTGTGCCATGTCTCCTGCCAGCAGAAAGGACTCTGGAGATCCAGGGCATGGGCAAGTGTCTCCCTGTGGCCTTCCTGACCCACTACCAAAGGCGACAGGTTCAGAGTATCCAGACAGGTCAGTGGTGGTTCAAGAACTATTGTGATGTTGCCCTCCTCGAGCATCCCGGGATCTCTGTGTGTTTCCTGGCACAGATCCCCTTGGCTTGCAACAAGGAACACTCCTGACCTGCAGCCAGATCCAGGATCCAGGGGATGGTTCTTTGCCTTCATAGCAAGGTTCTTCCTGCAAACCTGTAGCATTTGACTGTCACTTTGCCAGGTGCTGGAGTGAGGGGCTGCCAGTGCTCCTGGGAGGGACAAATGCCCAAGGGACTATTTTGGCTAGAGGGAAGAACCTTCCTTTTGGCACAGGACTAGCACAGATACTGCCTCTGCTGGGTTTTCATGCAGAGATGTCCTCAACCCTACCGTGTTTCAACTTGGCTTTTTAGCACCTTTGATAATTTGAGATCTTTTGTTTTAGTCCTGGGAGAAAGGAGCAAAACTGGGCCCTGCCTCTGCTTTGGGAGGGGCTGGGCAGGGGCTTTGGCAATGGTTTTGCTACTCAAAGACCTCGGCCATCGTCTCCTCTTTGGTTTTGTTCTTCCCGGGCAGTTTGGGGCAGGGCTGTGCAAACGGCCACACTGCAACTCTAGCTTGTAGCAGCTGTACCATTAAAAACTGCCTTCAGGAAAGACCTCAGCGATGCCCGGTCTGTGTTATGGGCTGTGACAGGGTTGTGATGGTATGAAAACGTGGAACCCAGACTAAAAATAGGCAGAGGGAGCCAGTGCAGGCAACCGCGGCTGGGATCGGTGGAGTGGCCCATCCTGGAGCACTGCCCCATCGCTTGTTCCTCTCCTCTCCTCTCCTCTCCTCTCCTCTCCTCTCCTCTCCTCTCCTCTCCTCTCCTCTCCTCTCCTCTCCTCT
>JANHGN010025914.1:0-21494 GCA_024605025.1 Megaceryle maxima
CTGGGGGGGGTTGTTGTTTGGTTGTTTGGGTTTTTTTTTTTTGGGGGGGGGGGTTCTTTTAAAATTAATTATTTTAACCTTCACATTGGCTCTGCAAATTGCTCTGCCAACACCCTCACAGCACTGAGCACTTACAGTAAGCCTCATTGAAGTACACATTAATTCGATCAAGCTGCAGTGATGCATCCCCACGGTAGTTTCCAGCGATGTCAATCCCATGTTCATCACTTATCACCTCCCAGAACTGAAAAATGAAAGGGGTTCAATACAGTCACAAAGATTTTTTTTTTTTTCCCAGGACACCATGTTTAGCACCAGCTCTGCTGCACTCATGCCTGACTGCACATAAACTGGGAACTGTGCCTGTAGTGGGGGCTCTTTTGCCATTTATGTATCAGAACAGGGATCTTCCTCCCCCCTCCCCAAATAAGTTCAAGGAAAAAGTTTAGTAAACCAGTTGTGCTGTTTAGCTATCACCCATGACTAATAAGTGGGAAGCCCACAGTTTGTTCTCTTTATAGTGACAGAAATTTTGTATTAGGTTAAATACCATAAGTACTAGTTGGTATGAGCCTAACAAAAAAGTTATGGGAGTGGTGGATTGGGGAGGGCTGCTTTGGGGGCCTGTTGCACACAAGTGGGACTGTGGCACAGCAAAACCATCTCAGGCAAAGCTGTATGTGAGCACTGCTTTCCACACACACAGAGCTGCCGGTCCTACGCAGCCTATCTTGACACTCATATGGGTAACTTGTACTGGGGCTCTTATCTAGGCAGCACCCACTGCAGTGTTAATGTAGACACACCCACCCACTATAATGACCAGGCTATTTTAATTTTAAAGGTCTCCTGGTTTAGCATCCAGTCTCCATTTTGAGGGTACAAATACACCACTGCCTGCATGGTGTATTTATGTGTGTCTATGTGCTTTTCTACAGATATTATTAGACATAAGCACTTTCGAGGTCAAAGCCATCAGAACAAATACAAACCTCTCAGCTATCACACTGGCTGCATTCAAACTATTAGGGTCTTAACATGACATTCCCTGGCCATCCACAGCTTAATGCTCCAATAAAAAAAATATAGGTTGGATTTGTGAGAGCAAGAAATGGAGGAAAAACTCTATGGAACAATCCTCCTGCTATCATGTGTCTTCAAAGACCTCCCAGCCCCAAATTAACCCAGGTACTCTTTTTTGACAACTTCCTACTATTAATATAAAATTAAAAAAACCCAAAACAAAACACCAACAAAGCAAACCAAAAGATGAACATCAAACAGCAAAACACAATAGCCTTTTTTCTTTCTTTCTTTTTTTAATTCCTAGAACACGAAGTCAGCGAGTGACTGCTCTCCAAGTACCCACAAAAATACTTCCAATGACAGGAGTGCCTCTTGCAGGAGGCCAGTTAGGCAAGAATACATAACTGTATCTTGTGCTACTCTTGGAAAAAAATAATTGGTCACTAATAGCACAGGATATTCTGTTGATTAATACAATCCCATATTAATGATTGTAACATGTCAGAGTTACTGTTGTATGGCTGAGCTAAATTACTGGCACCACAATTTTGCAATCCTGGAATTACGGGTTCTTTCACCTAATCCCAGCATTTTGCAGGCTGGATTAATGCCCTGGGAATGTGAGTCCCAGCAGGAATGTTCTGGAGCACTGTGACATAGTTATTGCAGATGTTTCATTCTTTGACAGTCTTAACTTAATCTTTGCATGAGGAGCAAGCTCATCTTACAACTCTCTAAAGTACTCATATCCCCTGCTAATGTGCCATGCATCCTACCACTGAGTTAACAAAGGAATTGTTCTCCCCTGAAAGCCCCCATCTGTTAACAATGTCTGACCTGCTACCCCAATAGCACTTACTGCTGATGACCAACAGTGAAAAGAGACCTTACCTTAGCACCAATTTGGTTCCCACACTGACCAATCTGAAGATGCACAATTTCACGCATTTTTGTGTAGCTTAGGCCTGTTGGTGGCTGTAACCTTACACAGGTTTTTTCCTAGTTGCAGTTCCCAGAACAAGCCCTTTCTGCTGTATCAGCTGCGCCCAGCACAGTCTGACCCAAGGGGCCTTTTTATACTGATGGGACTGTCACTCAGCCAGCAAGGGGAGTAGCCAGCTCCTCAGGCTGCTCATCAGCGCATTTCACAAGGAGGCAAAGTGCCTGTGTACGGGTACAAGAGCACAGGTACATTACTGAGTGGCTTGGAAAAGAAAATTGTCACTTGCATTCCCCCCTTCCAATTAATTCCAGTTCTCTGTGCAGCAAACAGTGCAGTTCATGAATAGCTGTGCACATTGTATTTGTGTTCATTATTTTATACATAATACAAGTATATGTGCATATATAGAGATTATAGCCAGAAATGAGCGCTCTTAGTTTAGAAAGTACACGTGCTTTGGTCAAGTAATTTAAATTTTAACATCATGAGTCATACAGGACAACATCCACAATAAAAACAATAACCATTTTTGAGCAGTAGCTTCCTATAATCACAACATTCATTGCTAGGCAAATTTGCACTTCATTAATAAGTATCATTCTCAGTGTCTAAGTGCCTGAAGGAGGGGGACAGGAGCTAACTATGATGTTCCCTGTGTGAAACATTTGACTGCATTAAAGGAAACGACGCAAGGCTGAGCAAAACATGACAAGTCATGTTGCCTGCTGATAAACAGGACCAGTATCACTGAGCAACAGAACCCCAGAATGGACTGTTTTCTGGAAGCTCATAGGAGTTTTATTACATGTCAGATGACTGTCGGTGCTTTGCAAGTGTCCCCTTCAAGGACAGGAAGAAGAACCATAATTAGGAAAGCACCTTAAATTATTTTGTATAAAAAGATGACAGTGCAAGCACTTGACTCATTGAAAGTTACTACTTTGCCAGTTTGTGGGTTGCTACAGATAAGGAATCTCTGAGCTTCCATATTGTTCCAAAAGAAAAATCAGCTTATTCCAGACTTCCCACCAGTGGAGGAACAGACAAGTGCTCCTGACAAAGTTTAGCACCAAAAGTGCATTGTAAAAAAGTAGCCAGCAAACATTCTATCCTCCTTTGCCAAACTATGAGCTGTCCTCAGTAGACAATAAAAGCAAGACTTTAAATTCAGGTAGATTAATTCTGGTTCCTTAAATATACAGGTTTATTATTTTTCAAAAAAACCCAAGTATTCTCTAAGCAGTTTAGTTTACCCAGCAAGACAACATAACAGTTATGTTCCATTGTCACATTGCAGTTATTTTCTCTAGTGACAGTGGATATCTTCCACTGTTTTCTACAACAAAGTTCTGGAAAGTTTTTGGTTGGTTTTTTTTTTTTGACATTTACTTTGAAAAAAATTTAGTTTGATTCATGCATATTTCATATTTGCATTCTCCATTAGCTGCTAAGCTAAAAGTGATAGTGCAGTTGTACATTCAGTTGCTGCATTCTGAATGGGAGCTGCATTGAAACAATGGGTCAGAGAAATATTGTCACTAAATAAATACTACTGAAAATAAGCAATGTATTAGTCTACAATAGCCACAATGTATGAAAAAGCTGACGATGCTAATTCACCATCCAAAAAATTTGGCAAAATAATTTCAGCAATAAATATATTCACTGAGGGTATCTCGTAAGCAAAGGAAAAAAAAAAAAAAGGAAGTGAAAGAAACATGCAATCACTTAACATTGTTTTTTCTCTTGCTAAAAATAGCTCTCTAGAACCATGTGCTTCCTTTGAAGCACTTCCTTATAGAGTCTTAAAACCGAAACACATGATAAAATACCTGAGGTGCTTTGTAAAGTGGAGGTGGTTTTGTGCCTTTTTTCCCCAACTACATTTCTGTCACCCTCCAACTCTGTCTTTATACCAAGCCTGGTATGTGAAAAGCCTGTTTCTCTGTACATTTTGTTTGCAGCCCTGTCATTCCTCTGCTCTGAGCAACCTCAGGCCTGTTAACTGCCTGAGAGCACTTCCCAGGCCCAGCCATTGAACATGTGCTACTGCAGATTAGCGCTGCAAGCGTCAGCAGAGCGCGAGGAGATGGTGGTGGAAGGGCTGGCTTGGAGGGACCTTGGGCACCGTGGAGATTAGACGCGGCCTTGCACTGGGCACAGCTATTACCAGCCTGTCCCTCAGTGTCTATTATCAGAGTGCTCACTGCTTCCATTGCCTTCAGAATGGGCCCAAGATACCAAAGGCAATGGCAGTAAGCTGAGACCACAAACCAGTCAGGCTTTTTTGGTTACTTGGGTTATTTTTGTTTCTGTTTTTATTGATGTTTCTTTTAATGCCACCACAGCATCCACCAGCAACAAATACACATGTGCATGGATGCATTCTAGGAGATATTTATTTTTTAAATATAGTTTTCTTAGGAGGAACTAGCTTTTCACAAGAGCAGAGAAGCTGATGAGAAGAAAGCCTGTTCAACTGAGATAAGCCTGGTCACAGGCCATCAGGTAACTTCAGAGATATGTAAGTGGCTACCCAATTAACTGATGCTAATCTCAACACATCTGGGCTAGCTACATCATCCCTAGGAATGTTACCAAAACCCATTGCATTCAACAACCCATAAAGACTACCTACCTCACATTTTCATTTCAGTTACTAAGAAAAACTATTTAAAGACTGCCTCCCTCTGGCAAGTGGTCCAAAAGAAATAAGGCAGGACTGTCCACTGTAAGCAAGTTATTGAGCCCCTATGTTTAAACAAACAGGTCTTCGTACAACTGGAATGGCCAGCCGAGCAGTTCATTACCTTACCCACACTGCAGATCTATGACCTGGAAAAAACCAAGGGTTTGCAGCTTGTGAATTCATCTGCTGGCTAGTGCCCTTACTTGGGCCCTACTGCCACACAACTGCAGTTACTGTAGAGTTTGGATCACTTGATGAATTGCCTAAAAAGTCATTGGCACAGCAGTGAGGCTTGGTTCGTGCTCTGCTGTTCCTATTGTTGCATTTGTTTTCAGTGCCCCGGTTTCTCTGTTCATAATGCAGAGCTAATAAACCTCATGCCTTTTATAAAAAGTGCTGAGAGCTAAGGAAGAAAAGCTACAAGGGAAGAACAGCCTGTGGTTTACTAAACCTGTTTACCAAGCATGAAAGCTCTAGACAACATATGCAAAAAAGACTGGTAGTGCACTCAGATACTTAAACCTTCTTCAGGGAAATTAGAAAAATATTTTTACCATTGACTAAATCGTATGTAAAATAATTAAAAAAATCTTCAAATGCCCTGAATGCTAAAGAATAGCCTGAAAAAAAAATGGACACAGGTCTCTACTCCTGTGTAAACTGTAGCATAAAAGGGCTTGCGAAATCCAAAACTTGGCACTGGCAAAAAAAAAAAAAAAAAAAAAAAAAAAAAAAAAAAATCAAGGAAGCAAGAAAAAATCCACCCCAGCCTGCCGGCTCTATGCAATCACACCGACACTGCCCGTGTGATTGCACCTGTATAAGGTGATGTGTTAGGCTAAAGGTAAAGGAACCTGTAGCCCAGCCACAAAGGGTCTGCGTCTGTCCCAGGTATAAGTCCTTGGTGCAAACCCTCTGTTGACAGCAACTGCATATATGGAATCACCATAATAATAGTTTTAATAGCTTTTTTTTTTAATAGCTTTTTAGTAATTTTTTTTTTCTGTGATCAGAATTGCTTCATTTTTCCGAGTGTGAGACGGAGGCTTCACCTGCGGGCACCAGCGGGACACCCGCACTTCCGCAGTGCACCCAGCGGGGCTGCCCTGCGGTGGGTGCTGCAGCTGCCACCACCCGAGCGCAGGGAGCGCGAACGCGGCAAGGGAAGGTCCCCCGCTACGTTTGTGCTTTATGCCCTAAAAAATCAGACACCATTAGGAAGGACTTAGCGATGCACACGCTGCACGTCGCATTACTGAGTCCAGCTTCCAACACCTGTGGTGATAAACACGAAAAAAGGAACTCAATAGAGGCTCCGCATCCGCCTCCCGCCGTAGGTAAGCACCCAGCACCGTGCCGAGCGGGACCGTGCCCCGTTTGCTCCGCCCGCCGGTACCGCCCAGCGCCCGCCCCACCGGAGCCTCCCCACCGCCCTTAAACGCCGGTGCCGGGCTGTGGGGGGAGGTGTTGCCGCCCCCAGCATGGCTGAGCTGTCCCGGCGTCTCGCGTCCCTCCTGCTGCTCCTCTGGGGCTGCCTCTGCGCGCCCGCCCGCGCCGGCCTCTATTTCAGGGAGGGGCAGCACTGCTACAAGCCGGCTCTGCGCAAGGCCCCGGGGCTGAGGTGAGGATCGCTCCCGCCGCCCACTGCCTCGTGGGGCTGCCGCAGCCCCGGCCGCCTCCCCCGACCACCCTCCGAGCGACTTCGCGGAGAGGAGCCTGGGGCGAGGGGCTGGGCAGGCACAGCTGCAGCTCCCGCCTGCACGGAGGGGTTTGCAAAGGCGGCATCGCTCGGTCTCGGGGAGGAGGGAGGCTCCCCCGGGCGGCCCTGGACCCCCGCTGCCCGGGGAGAGCTCGGGCGAGGGGTAAGTCCCCGTCGCGGCGCTGGCCTTCCCTGGCTCGGGAGGAGTGTGAGGAGGGGAGTTCCTCGGGGGCTGCTTCCAGGACTTGCAGCTTCGGGATGGGGGGGGGAAGGTGCTCCCGGGAGTGGGGGGCTCCCCAGGGCAGAGTGGCAGTCACGAGACCGGTCACGCCGCCTGCTGTCACATGACCCGCGCCACTCTCCGGTCACTCGCCGGCGCCTCGCTACGAAATTCTCTGAAAACTGGTTTTACAAAAAAATAGTAAAAATTCCCGTCGCTTGCCCGCAAATAGCGGCCTGCCAAGCTAGTTCTGCTTTCTGCCTCCGCACGCACAGGACCTACCCCCGCCCCCACGAGTACCTGGATGTGTCCACGCTCCCTGCGAGCTGGGACTGGCGGAACGTGAATGGTGTCAACTATGCCAGCACCACTCGGAACCAGCACATCCCCCAGTACTGTGGGTCCTGCTGGGCCCACGGCAGCACCAGCGCATTGGCAGGTACGTGGTGCTCAGGGCAGAGTGCTGCCTGCTTGCCTGCCAAGCTGGCTACCACCAATGATTTGTAGTTTTTTTAAAAGCAAAGTAGTAGCTTCAGCTTACAAAATACGTGGTATAAAGAAGAGGTGCCAAATTATTGTGGTGACTAATGCAGCAAAAACTGAGGCCAAGACATCTGTGAATGAAGAGCAGCTGAGGGAACTGGGGCTGTTTTAACCTGGAGAAAAGGTGGCTCAGGAGAGACCTTGCTCTTGACAACTGCTTGAAAGGAGGTTGGAGCTAGGTGGAGTCAGTCCCTTCTCTCAAGGAACAAGCAACAAGACAAGAGGAAATTGCCTCAAGTTGTGCCAGGAGAAGTTTAGATTAGATAGTAGGAAAAAATTAATTGCCAAAAGGGTTGTCAAAGGCCTGGAACAGGCTGCTCAGGGCAGTGGTGAGGGGATTAAGAGATTTGTACATGTGGTGTTGAGGGATGTGGTTTAGTGGTGACCTGGCAGTGCTGGGTTAATGGTCAGACTCGATCTTGAAGGTCTTATCCAAAGTAAATGATTCTGTGATTCTAGGAATACACCAGGAAGAGTGGGAATTCCCATGCTGAAGGCAAGGAGGTTTGGCTTCAATAGATGAAGCAACTAGAGTGAGGCTCTCCCCACCCTCTCAAACTTGTGCATCATAGCTTCTGCCAAACTGATGTTTAGGGCCTGGTGTAAGAACTGGGTTTTCTGCCTCTTGGAGCTATGGTGATGGTCACAGCAGATGCAAAAGCTGTTATTGTGTCCCCTTCCCTTTTCTGGTCCCTCAGCTTGTTGCACTGTGTCTACAGCATCAAGGGGCTGCACCAGCAATGTCTGGATATGAAGAAATGAAAGAAACTACTTCCCCTTGGAAGGGCCTGCAGGGTGTTAGCTTCAGGAGCCCTGTCATTCAAACAAACTGACTACTACAGCATACAGACAAATCTCGTTTCAGCAAATAGCAGCCTTTTTCTTGGGAAAAGGGAAGTAGGCATCAGCTGGAGAAACTTCTCTGCAGTGAGAACAGCTGATGGTTTGCATGCAACAGTAACATGCTGCAGAAGCACTGTTGGCACAGGGAGAGGCTATTAAGAGGATTAACTTTGAAGGAGAAATAGAGGAAATCATGCAGAAATGGGAAGAGTGCACATGTGAGCAGACAGCAGGAATCAAAAAGGATCCATTCTTAAGTGGTACACAAGAATACAGACACGTGAAATCTGCTATGATACAGTGAAATACCAGGATAGATAAATACAGTAGCTTCTTAATTATGTAACTGGTTAAAACTTGCATATGTAGGTGTACAATGTGGATTTCTGTAAGGCTAATTTTAGATTAATTTATAAAAGCTTAACTTTAAAAATCAGGATACTTTTTATTTGCTGTGAATAGTTGTTTCTTTACTTTCTCTTGTTGCAGGAAGACTAGGTGGGGATAATGCTTCCCACTTCTGTCAAGTACATTTGAATGTTCTTAGTACTAATAGGATTAAAGGTACTACAGTGGCTTCAGTCGAGACTGCTAATACACTGGGAGAGGCAGTTTATAAATACTCATGGGGAAGCTTTTCTGCCAAGTAAGCTAGTTGTTGCTGATAAAATAAGGGATTCAGGGTGGCAATGCCTGTCTGAGATGATGGGGTAACAGTGAGATGCTGACCACCAGTGAGGATATACTTCTGAAAGCTTTTCCTTGCTTTAAGCTTGTGAAGACTCTCCCAGAGCCAGAGACCTGGGTGACAGGGGCTAATGTCTCTGCATGGGCTAAGGCATGAACCCTGTAAGAGAGGCTAGAGAGAGCTAGGTTTATGCTTTGTATCTGAGAACTCCTTGCTCTTGCAGACAGGAAACAGAGCTGCAAATTTTCAAAAGCTGTGACTTGAATGAAAAGAGGTCAAGGGCACTTTGAGGCTTTCAACAGATTTTACTCATCTGCATATTTTTGCTGAGCTTTTAATGGAAAAAACCTCTCATGGAAACCCACAGTAATAACTCATCCTCCCCATTTGAGTTGGGTCATGTTTTGTGCCTCACTGTCAATAGCAGAGAGTTTTCCAACCACAAATACTGTTGTCTACAGATGGTTAAAGACTCAGCGAAGGAGAGAGAGCCTTAGCACTAGTTCCAATGTGAAACTACCCATCTATTCCACTAACAAACCTCAATTTCCTATCCTTACAGATCGAATCAACATAAAGAGAAAAGGTGCCTGGCCTTCTGCCTACCTCTCCGTTCAGAATGTGATTGACTGTGCTGATGCAGGATCCTGTGAAGGTGGTGACCACTCAGGTGTTTGGATGTATGCCCATGACCATGGCATTCCAGATGAGACCTGCAACAACTACCAAGCTAAGGACCAAAGTACAATGCTTATTTGCTTTGCTGTGAGACTTCATCCCAGGATTAGCAGATCTTAATATAAAAAAAAAGTATTAGTTTTCACTATACTGGTTCCTGCCTTTCTGTGTAGTACCTGTAGTTTGACTGACAGAACAGGCTTTCCTTAACAGGCCTGTGTGTCTGGTCTACTCTAGACAGACAGCACAGCATTATTAAATCATGCCCAGACAAGTTTGCACAGCTATGTTGTTTTAATTTTATCTCTTAAGTCCATGATATACTATCTCTAATGTACTGAAATATTTACAAGGGTCACCTCAAGCTAAGTAAAGGAGAACTGTAACATCTGTCTGGTCATGTATGATTGGAAAAGTTTCTGTAGTTACAGAAAAGCACATCTGAAACATTTCCTCATCAAAGCACTTATGCCTATGAAGTAAAGAATAGTACCCAGGGATTGTAGAGACTTAATGTGGCTTCCAGAAAGGAATTTAGTTCAACGTATTAGCAATTACTCTTCAGTTATTAATATCTACCTCAAATATGTGGAAAGAAAAAAAAAAAGCCTAGTGTAATATCATTAATTGACTTGAAGAAAAAAATACTCTTGTGGTGATAAATCTCTCTTGTGTTGTAGAGTGTAAGAAGTTTAACCAGTGTGGAACTTGTGTCACTTTTGGGGAATGCCATGTGATAAAGAACTACACTCTCTGGAAAGTTGCTGACTACGGGTCTGTCAGTGGAAGAGAAAAAATGAAGGCAGAAATCTATACTAATGGACCAATTAGGTAAAAAAAAAAAATCTTGAATGGTAAAAAATGTTTGTCTACTAGTAATACTGGGATTGAAATTTGTGAAACTCCAGGTTTCACACTCTTATGACTGAAGTGTACTTCTACTCTAGTGGCTTTGCACTAATATGCAAACTTTAGCTTGTTTGTAGATAAATTGAGCTTTGAAGTCAGAAGTATAAGAATTTTTTTTAGTCAGGTCTCTACACTAGCCCCTTTTTATTAAAAAAAAGCTTTCTGTATTTTATTACAGCTGTGGCATAATGGCTACTGAAAAGTTGGATGCTTACACAGGAGGACTTTATACAGAGTACAACCCCTCACCTGTGGTGAATCACATCATATCTGTGGCTGGCTGGGGTGTAGAAAATGGAACAGAATATTGGATTGTTCGTAACTCATGGGGCGAACCCTGGGTAAGGAAATGTGGGAACAACCAAGTCTGCAGAATGACTGTAGAGGAAAGGTGGAGTTTTTCATGTGCAAACAAGAAGTTGCAAAGCTATCCCAGGGGCAGGAAAAGTAAAACTTGAGCTAGACTAGCAATCAAAAAATGAAACTTAACTGAGCTGAAGACAAGGATATTCAGCCAAAGTTACCTGTGATGTCAACTCAATCCCAGCTGCTGCCGTTCCACGGACATATGCAGCTCCTGTTTTGGGCAACTGTAAATTACTGTTAGTTGGAGGCAAAAAATCAAGTCACATATCTGGAATAGATGAGTGGGATATAAATTTGCCAAAGAAGACAGCCCCTTTAAACAAGGTTTCCCTATGAAACCCATGTTATACTTCATCTTGAGTAAATTTAAATTTGAGTAGATTTAAATTGTTCCTATGGGGAAGAGAGAGCAGACTCAAGAGCATACACTTTTTTTAGTTAAGTGTTCTAATTCACAATGCAAACTTAATTCTTTACAGGGTGAAAGAGGGTGGCTGAGAATTGTGACAAGCGCATATAAAGGTGGAAAAGGAGCAGACTACAATCTTGCTATTGAAGAGGACTGTGCATATGGAGATGTTATACTTCCTTGATTCTGTATTACACATCTTTCTGTTTAGGAACTACTTCAAAAGCTTTCCCATACAACCTTTTTCTGTTTAAAGAACAGTAGTCTAAAACTCTTGACAATTCAACACCATCAGGCAGTTTGGCAAAATTAGCCTAGAGAGCAACAATGTCTTCAAAGTAAAATAAATACAGAGCTGCATTTACAAATTTTAAAAAAGTAATCTACCCATGAAAAAGTTGCCTGCCTTGATGCATGGTATTTAAATCATACTGACTTAATCACAGAAACTGTGTATTTCACTCTCTTTGTATTTATTAATAGAAGTTATGTAGATACACTGGTAAGAAAAAACTATACTCAATATTTGGGTGTAGAACTTATATTAATTTTTCTGACAGTATTGAGCAAATATCTCACAATGACACAGATGGAAAAACAAAGCTAAATATGGACAGATAATATTAAAAAGCAAAAGCCTCCATTTCCTTGGCCTCCTACTGAAAGTGTTGTTGGAAGTGTAACGTAATGCAGTTGCTCTTATCCAACCAAAATAACAGGAATTGCTTTGATCAAAAGACAGTCTAAACATTTACTAGTTACTGAATTAGTCTTGTCTTTGCTCAAACTCCTTGCTGTGCCATTTTTCTCCTCAAGAGGCAAAGTATAAGTTTCCATAACCCAGATCTCTTCACTAATTTGATGGCAGCAAATTCTCTTTAAAATCGAGCCAGTTACTAAGTGGCAAATCAGTGCCAAATCAGATGTTGCTAACTGGCATTGTTAATTGCATTTAATAAATGAACTTTACATGACTATGTGTATTATAAGTGCTTATTAATACGTTTTCAGCATTGTTGTACCTATCAAGCAGTCTTACATAGTAGACTGGCCACCCAAAGCTTAAACCCAGGCTGGTACTTTTTCTAGGGAAAGGGTTGCTTGACAACAGTGCCTATACAGCAATTGTGATGGTTCAAACACCCTTTCAAGTTAAATTACCTACACCCCCACTGGAGATTAAGATACAAGCTACAAGGAAGCATCCAACTTCAACAAGCAAGGGACAGAAGAGACATTCAGATGCTGCAGAATACCACTTAACTGCCAATCTCCAAAACAAACCTGTGAATTATGCCTCACTGAAGTTAAAGCTTTTTAGGGGTGCAGAGGAAGAAAAAAAATCTGCTACATCCCTCAGTTGTTTCTGCAACTTAACTTGGTTTTACCTATGAAAGAAGCATGCTCTGATCAGAAGGTAAGTTTGGCTAAACAGTGAAGACCTGTAACAGTAAGAATGCTAGTGTCTAGAATGAAGTTGAGGTGGCTGTGCTATTCTGATTATTTTGGTTCACAAACAGCAAAGCTTTTATTGTGACAGTGAGAAAAAGCTTTAGACTTAAGATTAGGCCACAGTGCCATAGGCTAGGAGACTTGAAAGACTCATGCTGGAGTATGTATGTGAGGGACTGACTGAGGAAAGGGTAGATCCACACCTTGTAGTAGGAATCTATACAACTGGCTGCTGTCTCAAGAATTCCCATGTTAGCTTAGAGTTCCCATTCACAAATAGCTGACAACAGAAAAGAATGAAGTTATTTCCCTTGAAATTTACAGCCAGTTGGACTTAAAAGGTCAGCATCTTTTAGAAAGTAGGTTCTTCAGAAAACAGATGTCCTTGGAAAAGCACAATGGGCTTTTCTTTACACCTCGCTTTTAAACAGTATTTGCTTGTACAAAAGAGAAATCCCCATGAACAGAAAGAAAGAGTGGTCTTAATAAAACTTTGAAAGAAGTCTCTGAAAAAGAAAAAAAACCCCAACCAAACAAAAAACAACAAACCACTTTATTTAAAGGTAAATTATAATCTTGGGTGTATCCCCCAATGTTTGGCATCAAGCAGGACAGAGTACAGTAAGTATAAAACGAAAAACCAAATTTCTGCACACATTCATGGAAAGCAGAATTCTGACATGGTAATGAAACTTACCAGTAACATTTGATGCATCTATTTTAACCAAAAAAAAATAGATTCTGAAAGCTAACACACTCAGGATTCATCTGTTAATACAAAACTAACCTTGATTGTTACAACTCCACTTGTGTTACACAAAGCGGTTTTTTTGTTCAGGTTTTTTTTTGTCCAGAACAGTAAACAGGTAAGATATTTAGTATTCTAATACAATGCAAAGGTGAGAAAAGAGGCATTGTGGCTTCTCTGCAGCACAGAGATAATCACGCAAATTCTTCTTTAACATCTCACAACATCAAAACCTAGAGCATTCAAGAGCCAGTCTTCAGAGAACTGCCTGCAAAGTGTTCTTGGAGGAGCTACCTTCCCCATTCTTCAGATTTTGCGTAATATACAAAGAAACACTAACAAATTCTGAAAGTAACTAGAATAACATTCTTTGAAATAAATCTCTTTCTCTCCTGTAGCCCCTTCAGCATATTCACATTTACAGTGATTTGTGTAACAACAGAAAATCCTTCAGTATTATTCTATTTTCCAAAGTACATCAAAAGTCATCTCATATGAAGCTTAAGGTCACGATGCAAGTCAAATGCCCTTCAGCCCTTTCTTCCTTGTTTTTTTTTGTTTGTGGTTTTTTTTTTTTTGCCCCCCGTGTTGCCCATTTATAGAACCTTACTTGTGGAGAGTATGGCTCTGCATTCTTGGTATTTTCCACTGCTTAGTTCATCATAATAAAGTTAGATTTGCAATGAGCTTAAAAGGGAAGGGAGGGAAGAAGAGGGGGGAAGAAAAAAAAGAAGAGGTAAGATTACTCTGATTTATCTGTTTGCATGTGGATATCTGCATTATGTAAATAATTAGGACTTTAGGGTCTGACAGATGCTTTTCTTTTAGGACCGGAGTGTATGATGACAGACTACTTCCCTTCCTATCCTTTCCTTACTACAGTGCTCATTCTCAAAAAATGGCATTTCTCTCCAAGTTCCTCACTACCCCAAGATTCTTGATTAAAGGAAAATTGCTAAACATAGGCTCCTAAAAGGGAAGTTATCTGTGAATGTATCTGGCAGGCATTCCTGTTTTTAGCAATCCTCCTCCTAAACGCTATTTGCAAGTAACAAATGCAAACAGAAGCAGGTGTGCAAGGAATAAATGTGACTTACCTATAAACTCAGTGACAGGATCATGTTCACCTTCGGTTTTAATAGTACCTGCAATACTTTCATTCTCCAAAATTGGAAGAAAAAGCTGTACAAAGTCTGAAGTATATGGAGGAGCAATGACATCAAGCACCTGGAAGAGCAAACAATGGATTATTTTTTCAGTTAAAGGAAGAGTAGGGACAATATTTAATCCACAGTATTAGTCTTGAAAGGATAGAAGTAGTTGTGCTTAAGACCTCTTGTTCTCCATACACATAATTATTAATTATCTATTCTTTTGGTACTCTATCCAGTACTTTAATATTTTCAAGAGTCAGTATAGGAACAAGTCACATCCTAGTAAATCCTTATATTAGATACACTGCTCAGAATCTGATCTCATACCTTGAAATACTTTAAGTATATATATATAATAATCTGAGACAAGATGATTTAATATCTAAACACATATAGAAATAAACTTTAATATCAATTGTATGTTAGTAAATACAATTTTTGCTATTCACCTCTGTAACAAAGTATCTGATGAGAGAAATATCCGTATCTAGCTTCTCCAGGCATCTACGGATATAGCTGACAACAGGCAGAACATATCCTCGACTCAGCAAATGCACCATCCTGTCCAAGAGAGTCTTCTTCAATTCCAGCTGATAGCACAGGGAGGAAAGAACCAACAGATTAGAACTTCCTCTCAAAAGCATGCAATATTTATTACTCATTCTTATTGAATCAATGTGTGCTATGTTACATTTTAACCATGACCATATTCCAAAACTGAACTCGTAAGACTGCTGTGACAGCAAAACCTACTATCTTGAATGAGCATAACTAATATGAAGGATCACAAATACTGAATCCTTTGAGAATCACCTGCTCCATTACATCAAGCTGTGAATGTTCCGTTTCAAAGAGCTTGATGAGAAGTTGGAGAACTTGGGGATGAAGCAGCTGATGGCATGTACTGATCTGCAAAGACAACAGGAAAGTTAGCACCTCAGAACATCAATATAAAACCCAATGCACCAGTTTTTATTAGGTAAGTTTACCCTGATGTTCAATGCCAGATGTAAATTCTTTTTGAAAAGGATTCCACCATTTCTTTCTCTGATAAAAGCCTAAGTTTTCCTAGCATACATAATGCTTAACTGACAAACCCAAATACTTAACTCTGAATAGAAAGAGATTAATCTCTGGGTGTTTACTGACAGGCATTCAGTGAACTAGATGTACTTCAGTTAAAAGCATCAAAACAGCTCTTACTCTCCGGCAGGCTTTTATACGCACTCTTACCTCATCCAGTAATGCCAGATGAACTGGAGTGTGATCTGTCTGTAGCTGGAAGTATCGTGGTTCTGACACTGTCCAGTCCACCCATTTTAATACACCCATTGCCACCACTGGGAACCTACAGGAAAGGGAAATCACTTCAGCACAGGAACATTATAAAAAATAAATAAATAAATAAATAAATAAAATAATCCCCAAACAATTCTACAATGAGGATGCTCTCACAGAGTAGCCCACAAAGGCATTTACCTTTAGCAATACTGCCCCTTCTAAATAATACTTTCCTTCCAACAACTGAAGCTTGGGACCAGTCTCTCTGCTCACCTGATGCATTGATAGAGAGTGCTCAGTTCTGCAACCAACTCCGATGCTCCTTTGTTCTCGTTGCAACACAGATTATGAACAGTTTCAATGGCTTTTGAAGTTGACTTGAGTTCATCCTTGTTTATGCTGACTCTCTTGTTCTGAAAAATTGCAAAGTTTGAATGCAAAAGTAATGACTATACTGGATGTCTTTAGTTATTAAAGGCAAAGAACTATAATCTCTGATAAGCCTAAGATTACATCACGTGTCTCAAAATTTAGACTCAGAAGAGTCTTCTCAAACTTCAGAAGAAGAAATAATTATCAAGGAGATGAACTACAAGGATGTTTGCTTTATTTAATCCCTAAAAAATACTTTATCGTCTTCATAGAATCAAATTTCTCCTCTGAAAAAGGATGTATGATTCTAGTTGCATGGAACTGCTTCTGATAACCTTTGGGAAAAGGTGGGGGGAAGGGAGCAAAAATATTCAATACACTCTGACTTTTATACTATTAGACCATCAGGATCTACATTTTTCAGTCATTTCAGTTGAAGACAGAAACATCTTATACTAAAAATAAGTAAAGCAAGCTGAATATGTCATTTTAACCTGAGCAAGTCCCCAACCATGCACTTTCTTCAGCACAGACAGACCACTGTAGGTAAAATTAATGTTATTCACAAAACTGAACATTACCTTTTTCCACATCTCTACTACACTAGCTGCATATGCCAGTATGTGAATAAATTTATGCTTGTGGTCCTGGTTGATCTTAGCACCTGGCTTAAACAAAGACTGCATGAAAAGGTCCAGAAAGGCAGGTACTCGAATCTGTGAAGAAAAGGAATGGTTTATTAGAGCCTGAGAATTATGAGAGGTGACTAAAAATACAGCTTGTGCATTTTAGCCTATTTAGGACTGCTTATAGCAAATTGCAAAACTGGGTGGGTTGGTTTGTTTGTTTATTAAACTAAAGCAGTAGTTTCACATTTGGACATTACTTAAAATAGTAGAGGGATGAGTCTGAGTGGTAACTTCTATTTTTGTGTGTGTGTGTAGATACAACACTTAGCAGAACAAGACCTCCTATTTCTGAGTGCTACTGTAACAGAAGTTTCTGAGGTTATAAAAAAAGATAACTACTAACCAGTTCTACTGGAGGTGGGTCCATGCTTGTAAACATTTTGAACAGGACAGTGATATCTGCTGGGTTCAGAGCTCCTTTGGATAGCATCGCACCCAGAGCTTGACATGCTCGAGGATAGGAGGCTGCAGTACCCAATGCTAAAGTGATCTGGCTAGCATCATGGCCCCTGGATGAAAAGCAAACATACATAGCAACTTAAATCCTCAATTTGTACATTTTAGTTTTATCTTCATTCAGTCAACAGGGCACATACTATTGCCTTAGTGCAGAACCCCTTATCCTGCATAATTATAGACATAGGCCTGTATTTCCCTTTTTTCTTACTAAAATATTCAGAGGATAATAAAAATATATAATTTTCAATAGACAGAAATGTCAGTTCTTTGCTCTTCTCATTTCAGGTCTCCCAGTACAGGACGCTGACCTTTTCTGTTGTTCTACAAATTAAAGATTGCTACAAGAACTGCTCTGCTGCAGCTATGAATTCTCCTTTTGCTGGTAAAAGGTAATCAAGAACGAGCAAAAACAAGTAGTTTACAAATTCCAGTGACTTACATTTCACTAATTATATAAAACTCCCACCTACTTCTCATGAGCATAACGCTGAACCTCCTGAGCAATCCGTCTGACAGCTGACCCTCCTTGCTCTTCTTGAGCTAATATGGACATCATAGATTGAGCAAAAAGATACGTGTGTTCTCCATGGCACACCATTTTCTGCAAAAGCACACAGCAAAAATCTTTCCAGTCCACAAGAAATATGCAAGTACACTTCTGTGATTACACTGCCCTAACGGCAAAGATTTCACTGAAATCTACTTATACAAGAAAAAAAAAAAAAAAAAAAAACCAAAAAACCCAACCAAACAAAAAACCCCATGAGCAACTAAACAAGAAAATAAACCACTCAACATCCAGGAAGAAAGTACAGAAAAGCACAGTACAGTATCAGTATGCACTGGCACCATGCAAGAAGAAATGGCTAAATTGATAACTTTGATTGTCACGATGCTATTTCAGAACACAGAATATATGCCATGTTGATTCAGATGACAACTTTCACACTGACATGGATAATGAAAGAATTATTTTCATTTGCAGAGGACTGACTAGCCTGATCTTTACACCTTGCATTAAATGCAAGGGACCACAGTTCTACCTTCACCTTTTTACAATCCAGTTAATAAATATAAGAAGAGTTACGTAAGGAACACAAGGAATTCTTGGTCACAGAACGATCAAAAGCATAAATTTCTGTTTTTTAACTCAGATATGCCTTCTCTTCATAACATCTTGTAAGACCTGATGGCAATGATTTGTATATCGTACCTGGAAAGGAAAACACTATTCTTTTTTCCATGTAAAAAAACCCCAAAACAACCCAACCAACTTACAGCAAACTCAGGGAGGTTCTTTTCAAGGTTTTCTTCTCCTCCATCTAAAATTGTTGCCAAAGATGTACGTAGGACTCTGGAAAATACTTCTAGTTGCTGACATGCTGTTGAAACACTGGTTATTTCCCCTTGATATCCAGCATCAGATATAAGCTATGAAAACAAGAATATCACAGAAAATTTGTCTTAGTTACATTATATTTCAGATATCCTGACAAGTCTAGAAGAACACACAGAATGTAAGATTTGCCTCTGCATACACTTACTAGAATTCATGTTAATCTTTTAGACTACATAAAAGAAAACTAATACAGATGTAGCAAAACCAAAGCAAACAGCCAATATGATATAAAAATATTTCAGAGTACAGCTAGATATAACATTTTTTGGCTGTCACAGAAACATACAAAACTGACTGAAATGTTCCACTGCACCAGAAATCCACACACCACTCCCCCCCCCCAAACAAAACAAAACAAACAAAAGCCAACAAAAACTCAAAAAGCAGCAATTCAAACTGGAAAACTACACCTCCTACTCGCAACCTGTTAACACAATTCCTCCCACCAACACATACTTGTACTGTTCTGACATTTGAATAAGCAGTATTAGTACATAAAGCAACAGTAAGACCACAGACAATATTTGCTGCCAGAACAATTATCCCGTTATAGGTATACTCATTTATTAGACTTGAGTATACTACCTTCACAGTAAAATTAAGCATTAAACAGTCAGGATGGGCTTCTGCCAACTTGTAAAAGAGATCTCTCCATGTGGTATGTGCTATCATTTGCTCAAGCCAGGCTGGAGTCTGAAAAAGATTACAGCAAGAGAGAAATGTAAGAATATCTAGTTAGCAAGATCATTTAAAGTAAGCCTTTTACCTCTCAGAAGCCCTGCCAGTTGTTATACAGAACTTAATTCCAAACGAGGATGCATTCAAAGTTTCTAAGTTCTCTAAGCCACTGAGGACTCTAGTGAGATACAGCTGACTTTCTGAAACCAGCTGTTTCTTAACCAAAGAGCTTTGAAAACACTGTTTCCTTTCCCCCACCATCTACTAGTCCATCAGATGAAGGCATCTATGTAGGATCCACTCATGTAGAGATAAAACACGGATTCCATGCACACCTCTCCTTCCTCTGTAAAGATGGAATCTGCTTTCCGAGGGTCAAAATGCTTGATAAGTAAGCTCTTTAAATGGTTTTCTACAGTCTCCTGAACTTGCAATGGCTCAACACCTGTATAGAAGGAACAAAAAACTTGGCAGATGCAATCCAGTCAAACATGGCAGCAATATCTTAAGTTTTTCAATGAGAACAGAAACTACTCAGAAATTTATCAATACAGAGAAGATGAGAGGAGTGCCATCAGCTCTACTACAAGCCACACCAATACAGATTTAAGGATTCCTGACCTTTTTTCATAAATGCCAACTGTTTAGGACCACAGGCACATCATACTAGTCCATATCTTTCTCCTCATCAGCTATGTAAACAGCAAGGCTGGTCATCTCAAAAGACTGTTACTAGGCACAACACCTGGGATTACCAGGGTTGATGCACAAACCCTCCTTACTACAGGCTAATGTCCAATTTTTTAACATATTGGCTATCGGTAGCTTTGATAGTATGCTACAAAACAATGCAGAAAGTAGTAATAAGTAGCTCTAAATTTCTGAGATTAGAGTAAAACAATTCTGGTAATATATAAACAAAAGCTTATACTAGCTAAGGGACAAAGATACCCCAAGATAATGCTGAACATGTCCTGCAACAGGCTATGGAAGAATTCATAAGCAGACTGGTAACACAAGAGTTCTTGTTTCAGAGAATACAGGCATATATATGAGAATCTCTCATCCAACCCCTGATCTACTGAAAGGGAACAGTAACTAGGAATAAGGCAATTCGTTTTTACAGTATTAATTATGTAACACTTTAAAAATACCAAATATTGCTAACAGCATCTATGTGACAGTACCCTTGCCCTTATGCATGAAAACAAAAAGAAAATATCGTTTATACAGTTGCTTCAGTTATGTTACCCCTAATAATAATACAGTTTGTGGGCATTTCAAAATGTTCACCAGCAGATTACTTCACTTATTCTCCGATCAGAATAGAATTATTATTAGAAAGCATTTAGGATACGTACAAGATGACAACTTTATAATGATCCATACAGGTTCCAAACACACATATAGGATGACAACTTTATGATGAGCCGCTTACTGAGTACGATCATATTTGCCACCAATTCAGCTATTTCTGACAGAAGAAACACTACAGAGACAAATTATACCGTATTATTTATCGTACCTGTTTGAATGAGCCACTCTGCCAGCAAATTCACAGTCTGTGCCACAGCTGTGTAGTTTTCAGAGAGGAGCTGGATAACATTTTCTGGAGAACCTCCTGCTTGGAAATATCTAATGAAAGGATTTGAAAAGAACTAATTTAAAGTTGTATTGCAAAGCATAGCATCATTTATACATTGTCACACATACTATCATAAAAAGTGACAACGTTGTATCTGTAACACACATAAGGCTACACTCACCTCTTTAACGTGTTAAATATAGACGGCTCCATTATGTAGTCTGGGGTTGAAAATTTCTTCAGGCATTCTTGCTGGACTTCAGCATCATCTTCTCCCTCCCCATCCTCATCGTCTTGCTATTCGCAAGCACAGTCAAGTCAGCCATCTCTCTTACCCTGTTTTTCTCCTATACTCCCATATTTAGGCTATTTCTGCCCATAGAAACTCGCACGCCACGTTTTACCGCAACGAACGACCTGCTTCCCAGACAAATGTGACTTCTTAACAGAGAAGGCGCAAAAACAAGCGCCTTCTCGCGGTTGTTTTCCTCCTTTTTACCCGCCCCCCCCACACACCAAGCCACCCCCCCAGAGGAAACCCCCCCCCAAATTCCCTCTCTTGCAGCCACCCCCCCCAACTACCCCCGCGGGTACACACCCAACCGGCACCCCCCACCCCCGACCCCTCTCTGGAAGACACCCACGAGGAACCCACCACTCAAAA
>JANHGN010025915.1:0-24710 GCA_024605025.1 Megaceryle maxima
GGGAAGTATTATAAATCAAGTTTCCAGATTTTTTTAATTTTTATTAAAAGTAGAACACTGGACAGAGGTCATAAAACAGGCAAGAATTTGTTCAATTATCTTGTGCTTCTATGAGGGATTATGCACTGGCTTTCTCTTTAAGGAGCGAGGCATTCTGTGAGAGCTTGGATTACACAGCAGAAGATTAAATTGCTCTTTAATAGGTACATCGAACTAATCAGGAGAACTGTGATAGTAGCTTCACACTCCTCCCAGGATAAGCTACTCCACATACACAGGGGAGACCCAAATACAAGAAGAAAAAAACCAACCACTCGCTAGGGAGAGCTGGGTAAAATGGAAAAATTCAAAAATGAACAATTCATCTGTTGGAATGCAGGTGAAATAATGAAAAGAAAATGTTACTAAGGTCGTTCAAGCCCCTTTCTTATTTTTAATCTCATTCCACCTTCCCAGAAAAAAAAAAAGAACACGTTGTGGATTTTTTTTTTTTTTCTTTAAACCAAAATAACTGCTGCACCACTTCCACTGTAGGAAGCTCTTGAAGGAACCTACAGAGCTCGCCTACTAATCAAAGATTCTCAGTCATTTTTATTTCTAAATGGGTACAAAAAAAAAAAATGCAGGAACACTTTGTCATTATAATACCTTTGCATGGAATAATTATTATTATAAACTTACAAAGGTAAAGAGACAGCAAGATGCTTTACCATGTGTTTTGTGGTGGAGAAGCAGTAAGCCTCCTGTTCATAGATTACCAATGTTCTAGCTCAGAGTTTTAATTTTCTAGGTCATTAAGAAGATCATCTCAAAAATTATTGTGGCTTTGGACAAAAAGGTCAAACTATCAACAGTAAACATGTTAGGACTTCATTTCTGTGCTGTTTCATAATGTCACTGTTTAGCTAAATTAATGAAGATAAGACAACTGAAGGAAGAGAAAGTTTAATTATTCCAAGGAACAATTTGCTGTTCCACTTCTGGAATAAAGCAAGTATCAACCTTTCAGTGGCAACTAATTCTAAATAATAAGTTTTAGTAAGTGCAGTTGTGAGCACTTAGGAAGTAGCACTAATAATAAATTGTCTGCAATGAGCAGGAACCCAGAGAGGCCAATTTTTAATGCACTAAATATACTTTTGGCACTCTTTAAAAATTTCTTTTTAACAGAACAAAAGGGAATGTGGTTCTCACCGTATCCAGGCATCCATCCATCCAGTCACACTTACTCTACAAGTTACTAAGTTGTACAAGTGGAATAAGAGGACAATCTTCCAAATTTGATTTAAGAAGATTTTATACATTTCACATGTAACATGAAATCTGCTAGGAATAAGCAGCCTCAAACAGCTGAGTAGGAATAGATAAAGGAAAAAGGAATGTATGTATGTATTTATAATTTGTTCAGATAGGACTTCACTACTCAAGCAAACACCTTTAAGTGCTAAGACTGCAAGACAAATGCTAGTCTGATATCAACTAATGCTCACTTTTAACCAAAAACAGGTAATTTGACTAAAGTCTTCCACTTGTTTCTAACACAGAAACCAAAGGGTTTTTTTGTAAAATCCCTAAATTTAAGTGTAAGCCTCAAGCCAGAAAAACACAACTTTGGTCATAAATTTAGGCTTTCATGCACTACATGCCTAAACCCTGACACTGTGTGAAAATGAAAAAAACAACAAACCACAACTAAACAAGCAAACAAAAAACCCCAACAAAACAAAACAAACAAACAAAAAAACCCCAACAACAAATCCAAACCAAAGGAAAAAAAAAAACAAACAACTAACCAACCCAAAAAACCCCACCAAACATGAACAATACCTCCCTAGATGACAGAATTGTAGTTTCCTAGAGTTACTATATATACAAATAATTAATCAACTTTTAAAATTTCAAGCTAAAGTTATAGGTATTTAAGAGCAAGACAGGACAACACCATGAATAAATCCGAAGTCTTAAAAAACTTGAATATATGCTAAAGCTAAATTAAGAATGAGTTTCAGCCTTATTCATGCATTAGCTAAAGAAAATACTAAGATTCTTCAAGTTTCTGGAACACTAGATTTTCACTGTCAAGTATTCTATTCTTGTGTATTTTCATTTGGGTTGGTCAAAAAACCTCTCCTCCCCATTCATGCTGCAAAACTTTTAAAGAAGTTATAAGATTTCCATAACTGAAGTAAGGGCTCACATTGAGAGCAAAGATCCAAATCAGCACTATATTCATAATAAGTTAGCTATTTGGATATTGCCTTCCTTTCCAGTGAAATGAATAATCAGTATTTTCTAAATTGCCCCTCTGCTGGATTAAAGTTTAGAATCCTGTTTTCTTAGTCAGACAGAGTTCTGCCATTCCAAAAGGTCCCAGATTACCCAAGACCTGAATGTAGGCAAATGGGGCTTGCCGTAAACCAAAGAACATGATTTCTGAGGTTCATGTTGAAACCATGTTTTTTAAAACCTATATTTAAAACTCCAGAAAATGATACCTCAAAACTTAATATGTAGAAAAACTGCTGTAAATAAACACTAATGATACATTCAAATATGCTTATGGAAAGGACTTCAAAATATCTCTTAAGAAACAGGACAGATATCACTGTACAGCTTCTTCCTTGCACTGAGGTTTTGCAAGACTTTCTTCAGCAACATTACCAAGCAAAGTAGTCAATGTACTCCATGTCAGGCTCCTGCTTACTCACTCCCAGTCCCACTCTGCCATCCCACGGTGCGGACAAAACTGTTTGCATTACCATAAGAAAAAAAAAACCCCACAAAACCAAAAACACAACATGAAGAAACTGATCTGCATGATATCCTGGGAAAAACAAACAAACAAACCAAAACAGTGATTTTTTTTATCTAGATGGGTTTCTGACATGGTTTGTATAGCTCCAAACATACAAACAACTGTGCCTCTGCAATTGAAGAGGTAACAAATGACTATGGGCTACTCAAATAATTTTCAGTCACTCTGTGCTCTTCACACTTGGAAGATACTGACATATCAGTCATCACTGAGGCTTAACATCTCTATATACACACACTACCTCTCATTAAATGGTTTAAACAAGTCCTTAGAGCGAGTCCAACACAGCCCTTGTCAACTAAAAACACTCTGAGACCAATATGAGGGAAGGCAAGGAAAAAAATGAATATTCCAACACTCTTCTTATGCAGATCAGTATCTTCAATAAAGCGAAAGCATTCAAAAATTTACAAGATTACACTCCAAACATACCAAAAAGTAATGCATACAGACCCGAAGAACAACACTTTGTCAAAGCTAGTTTAATCTACACAGGAAAAAAGTAAAATTACTCATCTTGCAATATTTTAAAATATTTTTAAAACTTCTCCAGAGTTTCAACTAGATACTCCCAGGATGTAAGGTAAGATAAACTGTACCAGCAGTTAAGAGCACATATCACAATTATGACAGACTTGTTAGTGTTGCCATATTTAAGATGCAGCATGCACAACAAAACATCAATGTAATAACTTGCAGTATCCCTTTTCTCAACTTTATGAGCATATTTCCTCTTGTTAATAAATGCTGATATAGGATGCTCACTATGTTGGCACGTGTATCACGTCTTGAACACAGACTGCTACGGAATGTTTCTGTAAAAAAACTTCACTGGCCCAGAGCACTGCATTAGCAGATCGATCATTTGCAAAACAGCTCTGCAATGTAACAGGGTTAGATGTTTCTTCCAATCACTAGCAAATGTATCTGCAGTGTTTATTTATAAAGCAAAGGCTGTGCCTGTTTGAATCCTGAAGGCTTTTCCTTCAGAAACAGTGATTTGCTGACACTGTCGAGTTCAACAAGCCTTCTTTCAAGAGTAATAGGCAGCTAATGTAATGAAGTAAAATCAAAAAGTTGAATTTTCTCATTGGATTCAAATTGAGAAAGAGTTGGTTAGTTCCCAATAGCCCACACAAGAGTACTCCTACATCAAAACATAATTTAACTAAAAGTTAATTCAGTGTCTTTTAAAAATTACTGCATCAGCATTTGCAAGTCAAGAAACAAAACATTTGTACATATTCAAATACTGACATGAGTTTACTATTAAGAACAAAAACTAGATCAACAGAAGTTTAATCATTACATCAATGTTTACTTATTTAGAAAAGGGATAGTGCATCTCTAACACATATGTAGCCTTGAATAAATACAAACCCTGATAAAAAGAAAGCAGCATGCCAGATATCTCTGAAGACAGCGCCAATACTGCAAGAGGTGCTTGTACCGTAGCTCTGCACTGTTCCCTCTTGTGTGTTATCTGTGGTACTAGAGCCATCTCCTTCCCTATGTACTTCCAAATGTGCTGCTTTCCTTAATTTCCTTCATCAGAAGAGATTAAAATTGGAAGGTAGCTTTATAAGTGCAATCTACTAGTTCTATTACGTGTTCAGCAGTTTATGCATGCAAAACCAAGCAAGATTTCAAAGTATTTTGCTAAAGCTTTATCACACCAATTTAATTCACTCTATTTAATAAAACTAAGCATAACAATTATTATCATAACACTTAAATACAAAATACATTTAATCTCATCATCAGAGGCTTACACCTGCAGAACTCACCACTGCAGGTTTTCCCATATTAATGGGAGAATTCACTGAAGCAAACCAAACTCAGTGAAGTGCTGGAAGACTTAACTTCTACGCTTCCAATAGCATCTCCTTTAACATAATTTTCCCATTGAGAAATCACTAGTCAGTATTGCATAGAGTTCTAAAACTAAATTTGTAGTAATAAGAATACTGTCACTCCATCACTATTCAGATACAAACTGTTTTGAGGCAAAATCAGATTCGATGCATTTAAAATTCAAATAAAACAATTAATAAACTAGTCAATGCATCAGTTAAAAAGCATCAAATAAGCACCCATTTCAAAGTTTCAGATCAAAACAGAGCACCAGTTTCTTACCTCTTGCAAAGCAGAGCCTATAAACCCCTACATTTTTTCATGCATGTTCTTTAGAATAGTTGATCAATCCCAAATGATAAGTACATTAACATAGACTATACCTTCTTCTTTTGCCCCCTGTGCTTGGGGGTGGCTTAGGAGTTCGTGTTGAAACAATCTGACAATGCACAGTTCCAAGTAGCAACATTAGCCATATTGGCCCAATTACTTCAGTCAGAGGTATATTATGTGGGCTTTGGGCTCTATAGAATAACACTACAGCAGCAACTGGAAAAGAAGGGAAATGAAGTTGAGTTCAACATTTGAAATGTCTGAAACAGCCAGCTTGTTATTATGGCTTTTGTTAGAAAGAGAAATATCAGATGCAGACCTCTACTTGCATTTTAAACCAACTCATGCAAATCTGAAAGGAAGGAATTATAATTGCAATGAAATAGGCAGTAATAAAGATTTAAACAGTTGCCTACCGTCTTAATATCCACCTCTTCTTTTACACTTGTGGTATTATAGTTATTGCTCAAAAGGTGACAGAATGAAAGGGGGAAGGGGGAATTTGGAAAGCTAGATCTGCCCTAAAACTTTACATTAAGGTAAAACTACTGTAGGAGACAAGAACAAAGTGCAAATATCATCCTTAAAGCAGCCCAAATAAATTTAATTCTGTATCTTCTATAATGACACAGCACAATCCAACAATTTAGAACTCATCAAACCAGAAGCAGGTTGTCCAGGCAGGCTGAAGTCTCTCCATCCTTGGAGATACTTAAATCCTGACTGAACACAGCCCTGAGCAATCTGTTCTAGCTGACCCTGCTTTGAGCAGGGATTCAGAGTAGCCAATCTCCAGAGGTCCCGGCCAACCTCAACTAGCCTGTGGAAGCATACGTCTATTTCAACACTGCAAGAACCAACAGACCTGAGACTAGAAATTCTTTATCTTCTCCAGCAGAATGCATTTTAAACTCCATATTCCAGTTAAAGGACAAAGTTGTCCATATGAATAGACGGACATGTGTTAAATGCAGCCCTGTATACATTTCACATACACTTGTGTGTACATTTTCTAGTGAAGAGGAAAGATCACAGACAAGCCATGTAAACTGCGAGGTAGTCCTGCTGAAGTGACCAGGACTCCAACTAGCATTTGTGACTGGAAAATGGACAGTGTCCAATTCCATAGTTAACTGTTAGTTTGTAACCCTCTAACAAGCTCTTCTTGCTCCTGTACCCAAGCACTGGGATAAGCACTTCAACAACTCTGAAATGTCTTTAGAGGCTTCAGGCCAATCTAAACACATTGAACAGGCTTGCAGCAGACAGAACAGGGAATCCCTCTCATCTCTTATTATATGTTCTTGTTGCTCTTGAAGTGCTGTGTTCTGCAACTCACCTGAGAGAAGCTATCAAGGAAAAAAACACCACCACCACAGAAACTCCAAGAAATTATTAAAAGGAATTGACTAAGGGAATAAATTCTCCATGCCCAACTTCCATACGTCCCATGAGAGCTTTGTTTTATTCTTGTACCACTAAGAAGTGAGAGGCCCATAACTTAGACCTACTCTTAGTACGAGAAATACATGGCACAAGTTCAACAGCTTTCACCAGTTATTTAGTAAAATTAATTGAAAAAAATACAGCCACATGCAAATTTTTGTGCCACATTCAAACACCTAAAATACATCACATAAAGCCACGCCTAACACAGCAGATACTGGATGCAATGTTTTCCATCACAGAGATTAGATGTGTTTTTCATTAAATAATTCTTAGCAAGGTAACTATTACAAACACAATGAACACACAAAACAAGGTAATTATTTTTTATTGTGGTAAATCTATTTCTAAATTCCCATCAGACTTTTTCCTTAATTAGAGCACAGAAGTCTTGTATTTAACACACAGGGTGTCTTTTACTGCTATATATGGACTAAGTTTTTGCCGTATGAGTTTTCTCAGAAAGACAGTATGCATCCAACTTATTAAAAAGAAACAAAACCATATGGAGACAGTAAAAAGTAGAGATATTACCTCTTTCTAAATGAGCTTATCTGAGTTTCTCACACATACAATTAGCTTCATAAGGTATAAAGTGTAAATAAGTTGCCAATTTTGACTCCCACCATTCAATTTGGATAAACATATACTTCTGAGAACACAGAGCTCCACAGATCCATGCGAAATGACTTGCGAGAGTAGGCCTCCACAAAGTAATTTCAAACTTCCCTACAAGACTTCTGCTACTTAAAAAACATTTAGCAAAGCAGAGTGACCTAGAAGAAATAATTTTCTTCCGTAAGATGAAAATCTGGAGATTGCAGATTCCCACCATGAAGTTTCACAGAGATTTAAGAAAGTGTTACCAATCTCCTAATCTTTTCAGTAGGATGGGAGAGAAATACAAGAACTTCTTCCTGTCAATAAGCTGCAGTTCAGTTTATCGTCAAATTGATTCTACCAACAGCTAGGTCTCAGAACAGAATTTCTCACACCACACTTAAGTTATTCTTTTACTTATTTATAGTATTTGAACTTGTACTTTTCTAAATTGTAATAGTTTATTTTGTGAAATAGACACAAAATTAGATCACATACAGCTATATCAAAGAAAGCTACTGTAAAATTCAAGGTATTTATGTTTATAGCATTTAAAGCTCTGAAATACCTGTATTACCAAGTTAAAAAATGCATACATACATATGTATGTATCTCATCAGAACAAACAATCATTTCATCACAAAGTTTCTTGTTTCATAACTAAGAAATACACAATAGAGATACACACTGTAATTTCACACTTCATTTTCCTATCAGGATATAGAAACATTTTTAAAGTGAAAATGAAGTAATGCTATAAACTAAATGGATAAGGAGCCAGAAGAAAAAGGTTTTACTTCTCCCTTAATTCATCAGCCTGTTCCATGACCTTGGAGAAAAAACATTTCTTTGTAGTTCTCTTATCACACATTTTGCTAATGTTAATTTAAACCAATGCAAATAAAATCTGTAGTTTAATTCTACAGCCTAGGAAAGAATTTTTTTCTGTAGGCTTACCCAAATGCTAGCAAGTATCCTGCTAAAGCAAACCAATTTCAAAGCAATAATTCCAAGCAATGCAGTTCATAAATCTATCAAAAATACTTAATAATTAAATAAAATCAGTCAACTAAACATATATAAACAAAATAAAGTCAAACCATTTTACAACAGTGTCAGTGAAAGTCTGTCATGATAACATCTGAGCTACAATACAAAATCCAGATTGAGGGCAGAACTATGGCCACTAGAGTCTGAAGTGGTTTTTTGGTAAGTTTTCCTAATAGACTCTTGACATTTTCATGCTGCCTTCCCAATTTTGCACATAATTAATAACTGTGTACAACATCAGAAAAAAATAGAAAATATATACAAAACTTATACAGAAATGCTAGAAAGAGAGGCTTGAGGGGAGTTGTTTTAAACAGTTTCCAATAAATAATTTTGTCAATTTAATTTCACTTACATGTACATTGTAAGTCTCTCCATTTATTTCAAAAAGCATCAAAAACTCTGCAGCTAATTCAGCACAATTTAAATGGTGTTTCAAATAGTTGGATTATAGTGTAATATGGAATACTATTAATTCTTCTCCACTGTTTGTTAATTCACAACCTCAGAAATATTGCAAATAACTTTGTCATATTAAAGACTATCATGCTGGTGATCAGAGACATGGCTTCACTAAGGGCAAGTCCTGCCTGACCAACCTAGTGGCTTTCTACAATTGGAGTGACCACATCAGTGAACAAGGGAAGAGCTAAGCGTGTCATCTCTCTGGACTTCTGCAAGGCTCCTGACCCGGTCCCCCACAACATCCTCCTCACCAAGTTGGAGAGATATGGATGTGATGGGTGAACTGTTCATTGGATAAGGAATTGGCTGGATGGCTGCATCCAGAGGGTAGCAGTCAATGTCTCGAAGTCCAAATGGAGACCAGTGACAAGTGGTGTCCCTCAGGGGTCCATACTGGGACTGGTGCTGTTCAATATCTTCATCAGTGATACTGACAGCAGGATGAAATGCACCACCAGCAAGTTTGCAGACTGCACCAAACTGCGTGGTGCTGTTGATATACCAGACAGACAGGATGTCATCCAGAGGGACCTGGACATGCTGGAGAAGTGGGCCCAGGTGAATCTCATGAGGTTCAACACCACCACATGTAGGGTCCTGCACCTGGGCCAGAACAATCCCCATTTATCAATACAGGCTGGGGGATGAGGCAATGTAAAACAGCCCTGTGGAAAAGGACTGGGGGGTTCTGCTGGATGAGAAGCTGGACATGAGCCAACAACGTGCACTTGCAGCACAAAAGGCCAGTCGCATCCTGGGTTGCATCAAAAGAAGCATGGCCAGCAGATCAAAAGAGATGATTCTGCCACTCTGCTCTGGTGAGACCTGACCTGGTCTCAGTACTGTATCCAGCTCTGGAGCCTTCAGCACAGGAAGGACATGGACGTGATGGAGCAGGTCCAGAGGCGGGCCACAAAAATCATCAGAGGGCTAGAACACCTCTCCTATGAGTGTATGGATTTTCTAGATCATAGTTCATAAGCAAGTTTCAGTAACATCTGGTGCATGCAGGCAACTCACAGGGGGGTTGTGCAATGACTTCAGCCTTTGTTTGCCTAGCTATGGCCCTATCTATGCAGGGACAACATACGGGGAGCTGCGTAGATGGCTCGGTCCCGAGTTATCAATAAGCCCCAGGCCAAACAGAGCAATGCTGCACAACACAAAGAATGGAAACCTGAGCTGAGCCTTGAAATTCCTCAACAAATGCTATGCTCTGAGTCTCAGTTCAAACCACTATTGGCTTCCTGACAAAGCAAGATAAGGAGAGCCTGAAGGGCTTCAGTGGTGGTTTAAGCAACAACTTTAGCGCACCCAGAGGGCACAATCCAATCAGGTATAGCTTCGCCACAACCATCTGGAGGGTTTCAGCCACACCTTGTGTATTCAAACTGTATAATCAGTCACATAAACCAGGGGATAAAGCTGCCAAGGTTTAGCTTAGGTTTTGGAAGTCTCTCCAACGCTCACCTGTATGGAGACCCTTCCCCCTTGGTCAGGATATCAGCCAAGGTGACTTTTCTAAGATTGAGAGCCCTTACCCGGAGTGGTAACAATATTTATCATGCTGTAAATTTGCAGATGTGGGTAATTAACACATGTATAATATTTAGCACACTTTTTAGTCTGTCATAGTGTATTGTTGCTTTTAAGTTGTAATACTGCATTTTTCCATTGTATCCATAAAAACCTGCATTAGTAGCATATTAGATTTTAAACAGATGGTTTGCTTGGGCCTTACAGTTAAACCTGTGAGTCCAAATAAATTGTTTGCTTAAACATTGCAGTCCAGTCTCTTCTTGCCACAGTGAGAACAGGCTGAGGGAGTTAGGTTTGTTCAGCCTGGAGAAGAGAAGGCTCTGGGGAGACAAGAGGGCCTACAAGAAAGCTGGGGAGAGACTGTTTACAAGGGTTTGTAGTGATAGCATATGGTGCAGTGGTTTTAAACTAGAGAAAGGTATATTTAGATTGGACATTAGGGAGAAGTTCTTTACTATGAGGGTGGTGGAACCACTGGAACAGGTTGCCCAGGGAGGTGGTGGCGGCCCCATCCCTGGAGACGATCAAGGTCAGGCTTGATCAAGCTCTGAGCAACCTGCTCTAGTTTGAGGGCATCCCTGCTTAACTGCAGGGGGCTTGGACTAGCTGACCTTTAGAGGTCCCTTCCAACCCAGGGCATTCTATGATTATATGGACTAGGGATGCATTCCAACCATAACTTTAGTAAGTCACAGACTGCAAGAAATCTGAAAGAAAAGAAGTTAATTGCAAGATAGCTATGTAATTAATATCCTAAAAAATGTGCTTGCACTCAGGATCTGCATTGCCTTACTATTTGCTGTTTTTAGAGTCTTACAAAGGCTCCACAAATTAAGTGTGGGTATATTTTTAAAATAAATTTAAGAATAGGAACATGAAAACCCTACTATAATGATGGTTCTCAGAATAAGCTACTTACAAACACGGTAACAAATGAACTATAACTTATTTAGCTTTCTGCTTGCATTACTATAAATGAGATTAAAATTATTAACACTGTGGTATCACTTACCATGCTGTACGCAAATGCTAACATATGCAACAATACTTCTTAAGCCCCTATCTCAGAAATGTGGATGAGACATTTTGTTAGGAGATCACAAGAATATTTGTTAATATTTAAAGTTTTGGGCACCGGCACTGTGAAATTAATTTTATAGCTGCTAATATCATCACACAAGAGGATTTCTTATTTTAAACACAATTTCCAACTTCCAGTGATTCACAACTGCAAGGACAGATGGCAAAATTAAAAAAGTAATATTGCATTTTAATTGGATTTCAGTGGAAACTTATCAGTCATTTGACTTCTCAGGGTACTAAAATTGCTCCCAACTTTCATTACCTTTCTGTTCCGTGTCTGTTATACGTGCTTCTGGTACACTTCTCTTGGTGAGTTCCAAACTGTTAGATGCTGACTCACTACATTACTTTCTTTCCTTTCTCATTTTCCTCTTATATATTACATATAATAAAGAGAAACAAAACCACAGATTACTAGAACTCGACTGTTCATCCTGAAAGCTGTGAAATGCCTTCTCTTTGTTAATAATTGTCCAAAAGTCCTTCATATAATCCAGGAAGTATAAAATTAAGATGCAGTCTCCCCATTGCAATGGAAAAAAATGAGCAGAAGCACATAGGACAATAAGCCTCCCATTTGCCAGTCATTCAGGAGCATGGCTGAGCTCTGATTAAAGTATAAGCTACACTCGCTGCCTCTGATGTGACAAAGCAACACATGGAAGGACAACTGGAAACTGGTCAAACAGATCATCCTACCAGACTGCACAAGATGCATGCATTTTGGAAGGTTTGGACTTGGTCGCTTCTTGATAAGAACTCTTGATCTGCACACGTACCAAAAAGACAAAAAGCCCAAGACAAAATACACTGCCTAAGCTAAAGTTTTCTTTGATATTGCCTAGTCCTGAACTAAGTTAGATAATTCCTGAAAACCAAATCGTATACAGAAATTACAAACTAACGTGTGTGCTAAATGCTGAAGAAAGCCTGAGAAAATCCTTACATTTCTAGTGTATCCTCTTTATATATGCAAAAGAAGTGTTAACCAAAAGACAACATGCTTGGGGCTGTGCCACTCCCAGTATTTTCTAAAAATTTTGGAATGAACCTTCACAAAATAAAGTGAACCAAGTAACATATAGCAGCTTTCATATGGTTATAGCAAGGCATTCAGTTGAAGCTGATCTTGTAATCTAACTCTACCTTGAAGAAGGTAAAGAACAAGCAGCCAGAAAAAGATGACCCTCGATGTCACTTGTAGCCACCACCTGTAGAAGAATGGAAAGAAAACAACTCTCACGATTCCTTTGCGGGTCAGAGATGTCCAAGGACTTTCAGGTTTTGCCTTAGCAAAGGCAGATCCTTTAAAAAAAAGAAAAGGAATGATGATACATGTCATTGTTATGGCAAATAATAACTTCAGTTGTTCAACAGCAGAGTGGTTAAGATCGTTATTTAAAGGAGCAATAATTAAACATAATTATTTGCATGAATATCATATTTCCACCATTTCAATGTCTCCTCAGTATAAAATTTGTGTAAATTGTTGGTGTCCTCTTCACTGCCATTATCAAAACTTCCAAAAATACATAAATTTTGGAATGTGTGAATAACAAAGTATTGCCATATCTTACTAGGTAAAAAATACTTTAAATTATTTAAAATTATTTTGGCTCACTGAGGTATTAGAAACTTGATATAAAGCAACAAGAAGTCACATGAAAACTCCACATGCCTGTGCAGGCACAGTAGAGCCCCTTCCCAATACAGCAAAGGGATCTAAAACATCAGCATCAGTAAATGGCTCCAGCCACATCACTCAGGAAAAAAGAATAAGGCTCAGAAGTAGAGGGGAGTACCTGTCCAGCTGAGGACTATCAGGAGCAGGGAAGCCACAGAGAGAATCATTTATCTCCTTCTACACCATTTTTCACCTCACTCATTCAAATGCCCTTCTCTCACACTCCTCCATTTCTTTTTCTTCCTGCAAATTCCCACTTCTCTGGCAGCTAGAAAACTGTAAAATTTACTTAATGGGGATGTGACTTAAATTATGCAAAAGGCTACTGCATGGAAAGGGCAGCTACTGCATGCTGCTGTGCCATATCCACCTTGCTGGTGACTTGCGACCTTGTAAGCCAGTCACACACAAGTAGTGTTCCCCAAGGCTCAGCACTAAGGCCTGTTCTCCTTACTATGTTTACAAATGATCTGGATGAGGGGATTGAGGGCACACTTTGTAAGTCTGCAGATGACAAGTTAGGTTGGTGCATTGATCTGCTTGAAGGTAGGGAGGCTCTACAGAGAGATCTGAATGAGCTGGATCAATGGGCCAAGGCCAATAGTACAAGATAAGCAACAAAGACAAAAGCTGGGTCCTGCACTTGGGTCACAGCAACCCCAAGCAATACTAAAGGCTTGGGGCTCAGTGGCTGGAAAGCTGCTTGGCAGAAAAGAACCTGGGGTTGTTGGTCAACAGCCGGCTGAACGTGAGCCAGCAGTGTGCCCAGGTGGCCAAGAAGGCCAACGGCATTCTGGCTTGGATCAGAAATAGTGTGTCCAGCAGAACTAGGGAAGCGATTGTCCCCTTGTCCATAGCACTGGTGAGGTTGCACCTTGAACATTCAGTTTTGGGCCCATCACCACCAGAAGGACATTGAGGTAATGAAGTGTGTCCAAAGGAGGACAATGAAGCTGGTGAAGAGTCTAGAGAGCAAGTCTTCTGAGGACAGTCTGAAGGAACTGGGGTTGTTTAGCCTGGGGAAAAGGAGGCTCAGGGGAGACCTTATCACTCTTTACAACTACCTGAAAGGAGGTTGTAGAAAGGTGGGGGTCAATCTCCTCCCAAGTAACAAGTGATAGAACAAGTAGAAATGGCCACAAGTTGCATCAGGGGAGGTTTAGATTGGATATCAGGAAAAGTTTCTTCACAAATAGGGTTGTTAAGCAGTAGAACAGGCAGCACAGAGAGGTGGCAGAGTCACCATCCCTGGAGGTATTTAAAAGTCATGTGGATGTGGTGCTGAGTGCTATGGTTTAGTGTTTGACTTGGCAGTGCTGGGTTAACGGTTGAACTTTCTGATCATGAAGGTCCCTTCCAACCCAAACGATTCTATTGTTTACAAGCAGATCTGGCATTAATGAACTCTCTAGGTGAGCCTGCTTTAGCAAGGGGGTTGGACTAGATGATCTCAGAGGTCCCTCCCAACTCCTACCATTCTGTGATTCTGCGCTGGCACCAGGTAAAACATGGCATTAAAGTAGTTCCAGTACTGGACAAGTTAGACACCCATGCAGAGCAGTCATTTAAATGGTATTTGTGCATATCAATATACTGGAGTGATCTACTGCTGTTCCTTAATTCCTACAAACATTTATTCTTCAGTTCTGTTTTTTTTTTTTTTAAATTCAAACGTTACTTGACTTTGCTTTTTTCTCTCACATTCACATTTTAAAGTCATACTGTTAATAGACATAAAAGGTCATCTGCACACATGAAGAGGAGCTCAAATAGACAATGGCAGAAGAGGAAGCCCAAATAACCACCTGCTGGAGTTCTTCGAGACCAACCTCTGGAGCCATAAACCCATCGAAGGGCCATCTCCACAAGTCCAGAGCAGAACAGACACACAAAGGGCAGGTGGGAATCCAAATCAAGGAAGGAACAACTTGACAAGGCCAGTCACTATGAGCCACTTGGAGCAGTTCTCTAGATCACCTTTCAGATGGAAGGGGGCTGCTACCCAGGAGTATGAAACTCATTATGGGATGCAGGTGAAAAGGAGCTCAGATTGTACAGGATTTTCTATGGGGTGTTTAGGGAAGAAACCAAGGAAGGGAGAAAGGAGGGGTTTAAGTGATTTGCAGAGGAACCAATGTGGGAAAACTGAGGGGTAAGGGAATAGAAAGGACAGGCCATTTGTAAATAGCTACTGCTCAGTCGGGTGCTTGTCTGGCAGTGCCATAAGCCTGGATCAGCACACTCGAGTATCTTGTTAGCAAAATCCTTTAACTCTCTCCTAGGTGAGGAGTGGCCTATTCTGTGATCATGCCGAGGGGAGTTGAGTGACAGTGCTGGGAGTCAGATGTCAGAACCTGAGTGGGGGGTGGGGACACACACCACAGTGCCAGCAACCTGAGCAAGTGTGGGTGTGCAAGCGAGCAGGTGAGTGTGAGTGAAGGTCAAGCCAGACTAACTGGTGAAGGGGAGCAAGGGGGTGGGTGGGTCTCTAAAGGCCAGCTCTGGGTGTGAGGGTGCTTGTGTATCTCGGCAGGGCGCTTTACTTAATTTGAGACAGAATGCAAAAAAGCACTACCTGGAATAGATTCAGGAGACTGCTGGCTGCTGGGCTCAAGGAAAGAAAAGCTCAATAGTATTTTCCCTAGCCTTTACAAGGCATGAGGGAAATTAAATAAAGATAAGAACAAATTAAGAATAATGACTTTTTAAAAAGTCCTGTATCATCTGACCTTCTCTGGCTGTTTTGTTATTTAAAACAGGCAAGAAATATTCAAGGCCTATACGGTTTTTGCTCTCCAAAAATTTCAGTGTAACCTCTCCTCTAGATGTCAGAAGATTTGGAAGAAGTCTGAATGCTTGGCAATAGGAGATTTCTGAACTCTGTAACTCCAAAACTTTGATCCATGACAATTTTTGTTTTTTAATTTCAAAATCTAAATCTATACAATAAAATTTAAATCAAGATTCTAAGCCTTAATTTTAATCTAGATATTATATTTTAGCACTATTTCCTATGTGTCTTCTCTAGAGAGGAGCTACACAGTGTTGTTTGTTTGGGTTTTTTTAATACTTACTGATATACTCTTGCTACAAAACGCAGGATGTGGGTTATTTTTATACTGAGAAATTTATCTCTTTCTAACTCAGGACCTACCTCTTACAAGATCAACATCTATGAGGTCTGGTTTCACATGTCCTGTTTTCTTTGGTTTGTTTCTCAAACCCTGCAATAGGCAAATACTATCAAAATACATTCATGCAAATGACAGACATTACGAAACAAAAAATATTGATGTGGTCAGTAATTGTATTTAACCTATACTACTATTGAAAATTCAGACAAATACGTCAACTTCATAGATTTTAAGTACTAAAAAATAAGCATTCCAAGAAACAAGGCACAGTAAATGCCTTTTTATACACTTTGCAATCTGAACAAAATCCAATCAATAACTGACCCATCAAGTAATTATCCAAACATACTTAAGCACTGAGCACTTATCTCCCAAGGTTTGGGATTATGCAGACAACATATGCACACGCTTGCAAGAATTAGTAATACACTTAAATTAGGTTTTCAGAACTTTTTCAACAAATTACTTTCCTGAATCTCTTTTCCCTTTAGATGTTAATTAAGCTTCACAAAACACTTACAACTCCTTAATTTCAAACCTAGATAGTAAATCATGTTGTAATGCAAGAGCCACTAATCAGCAAGTTCCACACTCAGGAATCCAAATTCTAGTAAAGAATGGGTTTTTTTCGTAATAGTGATTATAGATCAGCCTATTAAAAAGAGGAGAAAAAAAAACATGCAACAGGAAAACAGCAGGAAAAACAAAAAGCAAGCTTATTTCATCTTTTAGAAACAGCAAGCCTCAGAGACAGCTTAGTGAGTTTGTTCTGATCCCTTTACATTATGCTCTTGGTCACATTAGCAAATAACGATTACACAAAGTACAATGCATACATAGAAAAATATAATATTTTAAAGAGTATTTCAGGTACAAATGTAAGTGGTTTAAACTGTTTTCATTCAAAAAGCAGTCACTGTAGATTTCCACCACTGTCATATTTCATCCACGTGCAAAAACATTTATTACTTAAATATACACATTAAATTCATATCAAAGCATAAAAATGATTATTCACAACAGGAAGATCAGCACAATCTGATAATGTTAATCTTCATAAACAATGTCAAGTAAATTGTTCAAACAGGTAGAGTGTAGGTCAAAGTATTTCTCACTTCTAAATTCAACGGGATTTATTTCTCATGCATTATTTTACTTTTTTTTTTTTTTTAAATCAAACTGTCCACAATGAACTAGGTCTATAGTCATCTATGTCCACCTATAGATGTGTTTATTAGAAAAAATGAGAGTTTGCTTAAAACAGAACAAAAATAAGACACAGAACTGAAACGTGGATAGGACAAAATGTGCCTTGAAGGTGACAAATACAGAAAACCAGTTGTATTGTAGGCTTAAGCACTGCAAAGAGCTTAATGCACAAGATTTTTACAGAACAGCGGCCTTAAAAGTGCAGTAATTTTATGTGGAATGAGAAAATGAGCCCATAATTAGAATTGGAAATTATTGTAATTCTAGAACCAGCTACAGTGTCTTGTCAAATCTTGCATAAGTGAGCCACTGCATTTCATAAAATGATCTTACAAAAAAAAGTTGAATAATATAATTTTCAAATGTATTACTGCTTATTGACCACAAGATTTTTCCTTAAAGTCTAACTAAAGATGTACACACCTCTTAGAATAACCAACCCCCTGGAAAAACCTGCATGATCCTAGGAAAATTTCACCACTATGGCTAAAATAGTATTTTCAGTTTCAGGAAAAAGTTTTTTTAAAACATCAACAGTATGACTTGGTGCACCTTTCATATGAAAAGAGGTAGTGACACACTTTTTGAAAATTCCATTGGTCAAATACCAAATGCTTCTAGTGTCTGTGGACTACGCAGAATTGGTTCTACTTTTAGCCACATGCAGCGAAAGAATTCCATTTATTAATATGCAATTTCTCTTAATGCATCACAAATACCTGTAATATACGTGGAAAACATTAGTGTTTCAAACCAAGGTTAATTAAAACCAAAACAATGTCAAGTTTCATATTGTTTAGGCACATCTGGTTGGTTCTAATAATTTCTGTTCAGCACCAAACATTTCACAGCTAGCCAATAGCAAATGTTTAAATAAAAATGTGTAAAAATGGTTGCCATTATTGTAAAAATTCTTTTGTACACGTTTTACAATTAATTTTAACCGATTGTATTTAGTTCTAACTAAATTATAATATTTATAACATCAGAAACAGATTTTCTAGTAAAAAAAAAAATGACATTTTTTAGAATTTTGGTAAAGCTCATTTATAACCAGTACTGTAGCAGCTTTGAGATTAAAGTGCTAATGTGCAAGACTCCAATTTAGTAGTCTGTTTCAGCGCTGTTATTACACTAAACTCAATCACACAAACTAATATAGACCCATGATTAATGTATTAGTTCCTGGACTCCTGAGCCAAACGAGATCCATTTTGAGTTAGTGCAAGGCATTATTTGTAATACATTATTGGACCCTGAAAACAAGCAATACCCTGGGGTCCCAGCTTGAAATTAGTCGTACTGATTGTCAAGACTGTTCCTGGAAGCACAAACGGCACCGCAAGACACAAATGTCCCGCGCTAGGCTCCTGCCTGTATTTGCAGCGCTCCAACCGGCTGCAGCTGGTGCTGCGCTCAGAGGCTCCACTCCCTTCGCGATCCCCGGCCGGCCGGGGCAGGGCCGGGAGGGCAGCGGGGGGAGGCGGCCCCGCTGCGGGCCCGGGGCTCCGGGCGCGGGGCGGGGCGGGGCGGGGCCGGGACGCGCTGCCGCAGGCGCTCACGGCAGCGCAAGGGTTCGGCCGTCAGGTTTAGAAGCACTTCTGAAAATACCATCAGCTCCGATTTAAAAATTAATTTGCAGATTTTTGTACAGACTTCGGAGAACTCTGCAGTTCAGTCAGTAACAGGTTCCATGTGGTGCAAACCAGTCCCCCAGCACATTCCACTTAGCTACTTAAGTACCGGGAAGGGGAAGAAAACCACACGCAGGGAAACCGAAGCAATGCACATTTTCCTAAGGTTAAAAATTAGCAATGCCTTGAAACTCATGCAGTAATAGCATACTTCTTGCAAGCAGCATTTGAAGGGAAAAAAGATTTAAAAGGTTAATTGCAAGAAAGTGTTAATTCAGTTTAACGTTGTGGAGTATGACACAATATACAACCCACAAATCTATTACATATAGCATTGATTTCTTTTTCTCCAAAATAATTTTGCAACGTGGCAGACATTGATGGCACTGTTAGTTAAACCAAATGCAAAGAACACTGTTAAACTGCTTGTTCGGGTAAACAAAGCCTGAAGTACTTACCAGTCTAATAAACTGTACAAAACAATGACAGCATCATAAAGGAGGAAAAGTAAACTGCAGGTATAAGGTAACTAACTGGAAGTAAAGAGAGCTCAGATAACTTACATTAGAATTCATCACAAGAAAAGTGAAAGACAGGTACTAAAACAACTAAGCCCTAGCTTAAGATAACCAAAAAGGAAAATGTACTGAGATACAGGAAGAAGCAGCACACTAAATGCTACAGTTATTAATTATGTAAAATAAATAGAGCACAGTATGCCGGTTACATTTGGTTACACTCCAGAAGTCTAGTTTTACTTTACCAATATTAAATACCACCACATACACCGTAAATTACAACAGCATTCACAACCAGGCAGCACTGCTGATAACTGGCCAAAAAAAAATTGAAATGCTATATTATTACCTTTATTTCTCTTTGCTCTACTGATTTTTCCCATATTTGTTGATCATATGCCCCAATCTAAAAAGAACACACACACAAAAAAAAATAAATCTACATTAGGTTTTAAAAGACATTGATCAAACAAAATCAATCAATCTTCAACAAGACAAGCATGAAGACAGCAGGTTATGTCCTTGGGCAGACTTCTTTACAATGAAATCTTTGCCTTCTCCATTCCTTCTTGGCTAGACTGGATCTGGCTAATGTGCAAATGAGTTGTGATAGAGAGGAGAGGTGAGTGAGCAGATAACCTCAGCCTCATCACATGACTTGGGCAAGCCAGAGGACAGGGAAGACCATGCTCCCTCCCACCTCAGGCTAGGATTCCATCTTCTGTAACTGACAAAGAGCAGACCTACAACAGCAATGCTGACACCGTCTTTCCTCAACTTCAGAGAAAATATCATGCACATCTAGTTTAACCTGTATCTTTTATTATCTAATTTATTATTTTTAAAAGTCTCCTCTATATTTCTTTTCCGTCCCATTCCACTCACTTTTACAGCTACATTGTCTTCAGCCTTATTTCTGAAGATTGCACAGCAACAAAATATGGTCAGCCTCCTAATCAACAAGATTACAGGCCAGGAAAAACTCAGTATCAAGAAAAGGCACTTTTCCCAATAAAGCACTGATGAAATAATGTTCCGGCTAGACCTACTCCCAAATTTGTTCACTCTCATTAAACTGCTAGTCTATTTATTCATTAAAGTCTTCTAAAGACCTTAGTTTTGTCTAAATGCGAACAAGCTTTTAGTTTAAAAATTGGAATTAAAAGGATTTGTTTTCTCTTAGGCTCTAACTTCACCACAGCATTGTGGAAAATATGTATTTTTATAAGAGAAGAACCATATGAAGACTAAAAGTTGATCCTGCAAGCACTTCTCAAAATCCTAGCACTAAACCCAGTTTTGATGAGTTCTGTCATTTTAAATAACCAGCAATACAGGTAGCTATAAATTAATTCATGAAATTACTGTGCAGTTGTTTATACAATAAAGCCACTCTGTAAGATATTTTGAAGAGCAGCAACCTTATACTTCTGGAAATTCACACGTAAGATAAAGTGACAAGAACCAAATCAATATATGAGACAATATATTCAAGTTTTGTAAGAAGCTATCAAAGATCATCAGACTGCTTTAAACTCAGCACAAATATTACTGTTATATAATATTCAGTAATGATCTCTTTTACTATGACAATTTTAAAACCTTTCCATCCTAGCGCTCCTCTCTAGACATATATGCATGTGTGCACACTCGTGGGGACACGTTGCTAGATATCTGGAGCTTGATTCATACCACAAATTCTGAGCAGTTAAGTGCAAAATCACTTTTAAGTCACGAGGGAGACAGATATGCTTCCTGCGATTCAAAGTCCCTTTGCTGACTGTGCAGAGAGCTGATACAAGCATCTTAGTCCAGACGCATGAGAGGCAAGAGGAAGCCCTGTCATTTGAGCAAACCTGCTTAAATTCAGTCTTTCAGCAGGAGTATGGCTTCTCAGTGCAGTTCACAAACTGCAACAGACAATAAAAGGTCCAAGCAGAACTGCACAGACTTTAAACCAGAAAGCATTGTTCTGAGTTGCCTCTTACCATTTCAGTCCCCAGTATTAAATTAAAAGATGGTTAAAAAAATTGTTGGTTAAAAAAGGGATCTTTTAACCAAGGATCAAATATAAATGCAAAAATATATCCAGGGAAGCCAATGGGCAAACACACCCATAAACTAAAATTCTAGAGGCATTTTCTGTGCCTCTAAATCCAACCCATCACTGAAAAAAAAAGAAAAAATTAAAAGTCCATTTTATCAGTAAAGTCCAAAACATAACTAAAATTGAAAGTGAGAACAGTCAACTGCAAATGAATTACTGAATTACCCATTCTAAAATTTAAATACTATTTTCCATCCACAAGAGCTAAGCACCCAAAAGTTTCTATAATTTGCTACCTTAAAACTCTGGAACAACAACAACAACAACAAAAAAAACAAACAAACAAACAAAACAAAACAAAACAAACAAACAAAAAACTCTACAGGCTTTTCTGTAAAAATAATAAATACTTAGCACCACTCATTTGGATGAAAATAATGTAGACTGTGGAAAATAATTAGGGAGTCAGGCACTGTACTGGGCAGAATTAAGCACTTGCTACAATTAAAGTAATTAAACTAAAGGAAGTTTACGAGCTAACTTCACCAGGAAAACAGCCAACAATGAAAAAGTCAGTATCCTGAATAACCACTCTACCCATACATTTATCTCTAATTATTCTGACTTTATCTCTAAATACATTTTAAATGAAATTTCAGGCCTTCTGTTTTTCATTACATTTACTGAGAAGAGCCTCAAGTGAGGTTCTATGCCGAATAATATTGTGTCCTCCCCTCCTCATTTGCAAAAAATATTTCTTTTTACAAAGACAGAAGTGGGGATGCAAGCCTGTCTCAGTGTCGATTATGCAAGAAACAAATGCGGAAGGAAGCCTTTGTGCCAATAAAGCTGTAAAGCAAACTCTGTATTCCTAATTCCATTCATAGCTGAAGCTGGTGTAGAGTTGAAAGAGTCTTTAAAAGAACGTTCTTCTTTTAGACAAATAACAGCCCATTTGTTAAAGGAATTCTGGGAAACACAGAACCCTGAAGGCATCTGTGGCAAGGAAGTTGGCTGATTCAAAATATGACTTGGTTATATTTTCCTATGAACATTTCTTCTCCCTCAAGGCTAGGTGGCAGCTTCCATCTTCACAAAAAGACAAGAAGTCGGAATTTTGACATTCACATATTTCTTTCAACATCGTCCCATAAAGCAGTTCTCCCATCGGGAAATAAATTGAGAAAGACAAAAAAAATTTAAGGGATGGTCTTGTACAACTGTTTTTTTAGACTAGTGGATCTGGCTAATCACCTCTGATCAACTTTAATTATTAAAATCTGAGCACAGAGCTATTAAGTAAAGGCATACTGTTGCAAACTGAAAAGAGTCAAAGGGAAAATTACAGTAGGTAACATTACAATCTCCCACAATTAAAAAATTGTTTGGGTTTGTTGTGGGTTTTTTGTTTTGTTTTTTATCTACCTACTTTCACCTGTTTTAAGTCAGTTTTAGAAGCATTTTAGAGAGCTGGTATACATGCTCAGCACATCAAATCTAGACCTGATATTCCCATTTCCCTTCTTTCCATTTGCATAAGCATCCTTCTATACATTCAAGTGCATCAGAAAGAAACACATGAGAACAAAGGCATCATTATAAAGTAGCATATTGGCACACTTAATTTCCCACATTCAAAAATAGGTAGAACTAGTGTTACTGAAACAAGGCATGTAAGAAGCAAAGACATTAATTTTTATTTTCTTCTCTACCTTATGTCAGAAAAACACATTTAGTTTGTGAAACGTATCTTGTAGAATTCATTGAAAAGTGTTCTTCATTGACAAGCCAAATGATAACATGCAATGATTACGAGAGATGCTGGACATCTGTATGAATTAAATTCAAGAATGTAATTCCTGAATGAATTCAAGAATGTAAGCTAATACTAGCAAACCTTCCCAGTTTTACACTATTGAAAGCACCAGACAATTCCATCTTCAAAGAATTCTGATTTACAAGTATTTGCATCTAAATTATGTTTCGTGTTAAATCTGTATATTAAGTTGTCAAATATCTGCATGTAGGCTCTAGCTCTTGGCTATCCATGCAATTTTTTTAAAATCATACATAGCTGCAGGACAGTGAACAAGAAATCCATCATCTAGCAATGCCAGGGAAGTCAAGCTCTAAAGGCAACTAAAATGAAGGACTAACCTTCCAGAGATAAGATCATTCACACTTCCAACCCAGAGATTTTAAATATACACCAAACTTGATCAAAGCAAGCTTTCCCTCAATATGCAGCTGTCCCCAGGGCTCATCTGCAGGTGTTCAAGTGTCCTGTGCCTGAAACTTTGAGGCAAACACGAAGGCCCCAAACAACTCAAGTATTTATATATTCCTGAACTCACCAGATCTACTTGGAGTTTCATCCATTATAGTTGCACATTCTGCAGTATCCTCCAGAGAAAATTAAAAGTACAAAATACAATGGTCCAAAACCTGTCCAGTTTTTAAGTATAAAAGTAATGCTTTTAATTTTTGGTCAAGACATGGTGCAAGATTGTTTGTATAACAGCACATCACTGATATTTTCATTTCATCAGTCCAGTCTACAACTGGCAATAGGCTTTTTCTTAAATTATAAAATACAATATCCCAATTTTCATCTGATTTATCACAGAAATTTAAAAATATCTAATAAAAAGGGATCTGAAATTTGTATTCTATAGCATTTATTTAAGATTTGACAGAGAATAAATGAATAAAAAAAAATCCCTTGATCATTTTTACATTATTTGTTAATTCAAGTTAGATAACAAGCCTATCTTACCATTTTAAAATGTACCTTTCAGCACCGGTTTCAACAGCAACACAACGCTGTTGTAGGAAATTTGTCAGTCATGTTAGAAATATGAAAGAATATGGTATAACCTACCCATAGCAGAACTAGACACACTAGCAGATGTAATTTTATACACATTTAGTTTAAATCTTGCATCCCAGGCTTCATCATTGCCAAGATTCTATCCAGCATATCCAAACAATTTACCTGTAAAATGTTCAGTTTTCAGGACAACATGCCTCATCAAGAAGCTGAGTAAAGATGATGAAAGGAATTCTGTTCCTTCACGTATCTGCAGAATTAACAACTGTTCTTCAAGCAGCTATTAAATCTTTCAGCATATAAGGGATCGCACGCAAAGAATGAAAACTCTTCTTTTGCAATGGAAAAGTCAGGGTTCAGCATCTGTCCTGGTTTGAATGAGAACAGAATTCATTCTGTTCAGTGATTTTACTTTTCAGCTCAGTTCTTCTAACTGCACTGTCTGAAGTTAGCAGCCTGTTTTCATAGA
>JANHGN010025917.1:0-15719 GCA_024605025.1 Megaceryle maxima
GTTTGTTTGTGTTGTTGGTGTGTGGGGTGGTTGGGTGTTTGTGGGTTTTTGGGTTTGTTTTGGTTGGGTTGGTTGGGGGTGGGGGGGGGGGGGGGGGGGGGGAAGGGGTGATTAAAAAAACAAACAAACAAAAAAAAGGTACCCAACATCCCAAGCCTTTTTAAGCCTCTGAACTTGTAGAATGACTCAGTATAAAATGAAACCCACTACACTGAACAAAGTATCTTAACTTATATTTTATAAGATTTTATAAAAATATTAAATAAATGTTGCCCTAAGTAAAAAAATATTCACTACTCACACAGACACAGACACACGTGCCTAAATCTTGCAGTCAGGAGTTTAGCTCAACTCTTTCTTTGCCTGGTCACCTTAAAATAGGGGAACAGAAAAACTACTAGAACTGACCCTGCATTCACTGGGGATTACATAGGATCTTTGTAGGATCTTTGCAGCAATTAGAGACTTCTCTGTTACAGAATCATTTATTGGATTAACTTCTATCAAAACCTAAAATTATTCCTGAATCAAAAGCTCTCTTAGCTTGGATCAGAATATGCAATGCTACCACAGGATAGCTTTGCACCTTTCTGCATCAACAAGCTCTTGTTGTGCTACTGTGGAACACATCTTTGGAAAAATTAGATCTTGCCAGGGATTGCAGCTCCATTTAGCACTGAGTTTCTGTTTCCACAGAAACCACAGCGCTGAAGTCTGCAGAGGGCAGATTTAGAGTGAGAACATCTGTGACCACTTAGGTTAATTGCCTTTCCCAACTCTTCCCCCACTTCTGGTCTCTGATGGCCCTCTGAAGATCAATGGCAGATCACCAGGCATCTTGTTGCAGGCTTTCTGCTATCCTGCCCCATCTCCTGGGGTTATCTAAAGCTGGCTTTAAATCTGTATCCAGAGGGTCCCAATGGACTACTTTTAGAGAGTCTGCTGTCTCCTTTGTCCCTGGCTTCCTCTCTGTTTCTGGACAGACCATTTAGTCCCTCCACTCCTCAGATCTACAGCTGAGCAACAGCTAGAGAAGCTTCCAAGCTTCACAGATCTAATGCAGTGGCACATTAAGTCTTATGTGTTAGCTCAGATACAGCTGTGATAGGAATCATGTGAGTACCTGCTTTAAATAGTTATTTTACTCCTCAACGTGCTTTCACAGCAAATAAATATTTTCAGATAAAAGATATACCAAGATATCCCATTAAGTTACAGATATTTCCATTGCTACTACTCTCTGATACACAGTCTTTTCTAAGAACCTTAACATTTCCCAAAAAATGAGTATCAAAAAAGATACTACCAGTGCTGATGCATGAAAATGACTCAAGCCTTACCTACTCTGCCAATATACTTAATATAAACTTGAAAGAAAGAAAGAAAGAAAGAAAGAAAGAAAGAAAGAAAGAAAGATTTTTTCAAAAGCAAGTTTGAAACACTCTTGAAAGCCACAATAGTGAAAAAAAAAAAAAAAAAAAGAAGACTGCAGCACATTAAAACAAGTGCTGAAATTGATGCAGTTGACATTGCCCCAAGTTTCACTGTGGTTCTACCTTAGTGCTCCAGTGGCTTGCTAGTTTCCTTTTTGAAACTCTTCAGATGTGGGAAGAAGCTGGCTGTGGCTGTAGAGACTGGGGGTGTCAAAAGAAAGATGAGATATCAAAGCTGAAGGAAACAATTGAAACTAGTTATTTTTAGCAATTATTACTAAAAGCTAGTACAGAGATTTTTAGCGAAGTAGGACCAATGTCTAATACCATTCTGTCTTTTCAGGCCATCAGAGGCATGCCTAGCAACAGACCAAATGTCCTTACTAGCTTCTTCCAACCACTGGCAACCCCCGTGTTTCAGAGGTGCTTTTCCTTCTGTGAAATAGATTTGATGATACCATTTTAGAGGCCTTGGGGATGTGCAAGAAAGCTCTGTAACTAGAAAGTTGGACTATAATTTTATTATACTACTCCCAGCAATCCAGGCTGAGCAGTGACTAACAGTGCTTTTATTTATTATTTTCACATTAATTTTTTACATGGCCATTCTTATGGCAGTTCCCCATAATGGCATTGAAACTATAAAAATCTTCAGTTACTTGGACAATATGAAGACACAAGCTTAATGACACTTGGGGACAAATTTCAGTACAAATGACTTTGAGACAAATTCTGGCCTGTTAAATGCATGTAAACCTTTGCATATACATGATAATTGTATTCACTAGAGCTATGTGTTTCTATTATTTTTTTTTGAAAGGCATTTGTTTGGAGGCTTAAAATATTGGGGGCAAATTATACATTATTTATCTTTCCACTAAGACTGTACTTCCTAATGATTCTTACAGCAAAATCAGAAACTTGACTGTAATCGGTAATATTCTTACAAAGTCTACATATATTCAGAGTACATATAGTTTTCTCCTGTGTCCCTCATGAAAGTAACTAATCCATGGAGACCTGTATCTGTAGTTTGTAATGACCTCAAGAGTCCTTAAAGCTATTGCAGTCTTATTACACGCAGCTGGAGGTATATTACTCTTACATATTTTGCCAGGCCTTTTGCTTTCCACAATATAGTAGATGTCCTGGTGCAATGAAAGGCAATAAAGATCAAGATTTGGCTCTATTTTATTCATATCTCAGTTGTCACCTCTTCCTGCATTATTTCTAAAACTCTCACCCTTTCACTTTTTAGAGTTAAATTTTAAAATTGTGGGGAAAGGTTTTATTCAAGTTAGTGTTTGAAATTGCTACTACAGTTGTGGATGGGATTCCATCACTGTTGAGGTGGTGGAACATCCACCCTTCCAGTACTGAAGTTCAAGCCAGTCACTAAATGAATGACAGACCATCTAACGTGGGTCTGGAGGGAGCCCTGGAGCTGGGAAGCTAGCCTTGCTCCGGGCTGGAGGGACTGGAGTTTCTGTGCTCACCTGGCTGTGCTGCTTCCATCCAGCACATCGCTGCAGACAAAAAGAAAAGCAGGTCTAAGCACCAGCCAACTGGCTTCATAGAGGATGAGGCACATGGGCTTGGCTTCTGTGAAGCACAAAGCAATGAGACCATTCTTGCTTGTGTGCTGGGAAGCTGCAGCTAACTGAATGCTGGAGCTCCCCCTCCCTCCCTTGGGAGGGACAAGTGCCTACAAAGCTGACTGACACCTTCGTTTCTTTGCTAAACAAAATTGTCTAGTCATAAATAAATGTGTCATTTCTGGCAAAAATGCAGAGAATGAGTGCACTGAAGAATAGTAATGATGTAAGACCTTAAGTCTTGTGCTCTGCATCCTCTCTTTGCCTAAAAAAACCAGACAGGAACAAAACAACTGGGTGCTCGCCCAGATTTAGAGTTTGGGGTAAAAGATAACAACCGGTACCCAGATCTTTCTATCAACATGATTCTGTCCTTTTCTTTTCTGATGTAAGGAGACAAGGCTTCCTCCAGCCCCTCAAAACATGGATTCCAAGCAAAACGCTCCTGTTGGCTACTGCCTTCCCAAAATGACAGCCCTCCTCACTGCCTGCTGTTTGCACCCCTCCACAGCTGCAGAGCCTGTGCTGCTGTCACCATCCACCCTGCTTGTGTTCTGTGAGTCATGCTGGGTACTAAGCAGGATTTAATGCTGCTTGAAACAGCAATAACTTTCTGCATATTTTAGCACAGGTCTCAGATGGTTTGGAGCTTCCTTCTTCCAGGCCATTTTTCCACTGAGTCCATTACCCGTCTTCTGTTTTGTCTCTTTGGAGAGCAGCTGGGGGACAACCATCTCTGTAGTCACCTCTTCAGTGCAGCTCCTCAGTTGTGCCTGCATTTTCTTACTTAAACTGAGCTATTAAATGAATGAGTGACCTTATTAACATGAAAGAAGATTATAACAGTAACAACCACAGCCAAAACAACTGCAAAGCAGATCTCCAGATAACAAGAATTATTACATTATAACACTTTTAATTTCTGATGAACCAACATTTTCCTATGAACTAATGACCAAAATATATTCAAATTCTAAGGCAGGAAGTCTTTCTAAGCTTTCCCTTAGTCAGTGGTGCCATTAAACACATTTAGAAGACGTTTGAGTTTACACTCCTTTCTTTTCTGACCACAAGTGCATACACAAATCCATACCACGATGGGCTTGCCCCAGTGGGAGTTTTGACCAAGTAAGGGTGGCAGAGTCAGGCCCCACACAAAGCCCTAAACACAGTCTTGTTCTTATTTGGAATGAAAGTGAATGCATTTTGATGAGCTAAGCAACCAAACTGGGTTAATATCCAGTTTGTCAACAAACTTGTTTTGGCATGCTGGTGAGACCATGGCTGTTTTTGCCGAGTAAACCCCATCTTGGATTATTTTGCTCCCAGGAAAAATGAAGGACCCTTAAATTTCCCTGGCAGTCAGTAGTGACAGCTGTTTGAGGAGAGGCCCTTGGAAAGGTTTGGGAGGCTTTTTGCTGAGGACTAGCTGGGAACCTCCATCAATCCAGACAGACACATTATGCATGCTCAGAGCAACTTGATGCTGAGTGTGCAAAGAGCGAGTCCAGTCACTCTGCTCGTACAACACGGGGATGTTCTCTGCCTGTGCCTGCATCAGCTACAGAGAAAGAGCTGTTTTCTCAAACATCTGGAAAACTCTGCTTGGCTGACCAGAGCTCAGAAGCTGGGGGCATCTCTTGAATCACAGCAGAACTAACACAGCTAGAATGAAATATACTCCATTTAGTGTGTTTACCTATAAATATAGGCCTGTATATATAACCTATAAATATAGGTGATAAATAACAGGCTATGCCCTTTCACAAACACATAAGGACTTCCTGGATATAGACAAACAACCCACCAAGTGCCTTCCAAAGTATTTTTTGTAAGGAAAGTCTTTCAGAACAAGGATGGTGGTTACAGTCTCAGCTACAAAAAACTAGTGAAATATCGCAATGGAAATTCAGGCACAATGTTTTTCTTTTGTGGTTTTTTTGTGTGGTTTTTGTTTGTTTGTTTGTTTTGGTTGGTTTTGGGTTTTTGTGTGTGTGTGTGTGCTGGAGAGGTTAATTTTTTTTATTTTTACAGATTATTTTTAGAATTTGGTGGAGGATTTGGCTGACTTTATAGCAAAAGCTGCTGTCATGTAAACACTAGTAACTTCTCAAAGACAAAAAATGCGTGTATGGTTCTAATTTTAAGTACATGAGGTCATTGGTTAAGTGTTCGAGGTCAGACATGAGCAGATAGATGCATCACACAGAGTCTTGATCCACTTTCAGCTTCAAGTGGGTAAAGGAGGCTGGCTAGCTGAGGTGCACAAATAAGCAACTTGATTTACACTGATGCCGACATCGGGTTTTACGAGTCTCCAGAAAGTCTGTGACCTGTGGATTTGTGGACTCGGAGCCGTACGGGAGCTGGGCAGGGCTGCCCCACCGCCCTTTCTAAGGCCAGCTCCTGTAATGGACGAGTCCCTGTGGCAATCCACTCACCAAGCTGCAGCGGGCCTCAGCACCCTTGTGGGACCCATCCCGCGTCCCTTACGCAGGAGGCTGGGGGGGTCTCCAGGCCCCGTTGGCCTCCTCCTGGGGCCCCCCCATCCCGGCGGACTGAAGGATGGACCCAGCGCCGCCGGGAGGCCCTGACCCAGGCGCACCGGGACGTCCCCTCCCGAAGCAAGCAGCACACCTGTCCCGGCCCACTTCACCTTGGGCCCGGACCCAGAGTGCACTCCCGGCCGGATCCCACCCCCGCCGAGCCCTGCTCGGCGCCATCGGTCACGGGTGTCGCGGCGGCCGGGACAGGGGCGCCGGCGGAGGCCGCCCGCCCGCCCGCAATTGCTGCGCCCGCCCGCACCTCCCGGCGCTTCCTGCGGCGTGGGGCGGCGGAGACTGGCCGCTAGGGCCGGGCCCGGCGTGGCGTGGCGGGGCGGGGGCGGGGAGGGGGAGGAGGAGGGGAGGGCAGGGCAGGGCAGGGCAGAGCAGAGACGGGGGAGGAGAGCGCGGGGCAGCCGCGGCAGGAGGAGGAGTCGGTGCTGCTGCCGGATGCTGCCAGGAGGCGCCGCGGCCCCCTTGCGCTGCCGGCCGCTCACCTGAGCGGGCAGGAGGGAGGAGGAGCCGGCGGCCGAGCTGTGGGGAGCCCAGCGGCGGCGAGGCGAGCGAGAGCGCGGAGGATCGGCCGGGTGAGGCCATGGCGCCGGGCTCCTAGCGGGACCGGCAGCGCGGCAGGAGGCCCGCGTCCCGCCGTGTGCTCCCGGCTGCCGGCGGGGGCAGCCGGCGGCCTCCGCCGCGGCCTAGGAGAGCGGGCGGCCTTCCTCTCATCGCGCCGGGCGCGGCGCCGCCGCGGCCCACAAGATGTCCACTCGGACGCCGCTGCCCACCGTCAACGAGCGGGACACGGAGAACGTGAGTCCCGCGCCGGGCCTCCTTCCGACGCGTCCCTTCCCCAACCCGCCGTTTCCTCCATAGCCGCCTCGCCCCGGCACCTGGCGGTGGCCCGGCCTGTCCCACCGCCCAGGCCAGGTGCCCGAGGGATGGGCGGGCCGTGGCCGTCCCCTTCGCCCGCCGGGCCGGGCGCTCGGCAGCGCCGGGCCGGTACCGCCGCCTGTCCGCGCCTAAGGCTCCTCCATGCGGCGCTGCCGGGGCGGGTCCGGCGCGCTGGGCTCCACGTCGCCCCAGCCCGCCCGTGGCCCCAGGCCTCCCGCAGGATCGGGCGGGCGGCAGCCCCTCCTCACGGTGGCCGGGCAACCTCTTCCACGCGTTGCTGGGCCGGACCGGGCTTCCCTTATATGTACTTGGCTGGAGCCGGCCGCTGTGGGTGCACACAGGCAGTTGGCTTCGGTCCCCCGCCGCTGAGAGGCCTCTAGCCCCTGCGGGCTGCAGGCCGGGCTGGTCTGCCTTCCTTAATGCGTCCCCCACGCTGGGTACCCCTGTGCCTGGGTCGGTGCACCCACCCATAGGCTTCCTAACTGGGTAGCACTCGGCCCTGTCTTGCCTTCTGGGATTCAGCCGTACTTGTTCTTTGTTTGGTTTGCACCTCAAAGATGGTCCCCGGTGTTACTATTACTGTATTCCTTGGTTTGTTTTGCTTTGTGTTGCTTCTGAGAGAGGCGTTCATTCTGCCTTCCTTTGTGCTCTGTTCACACATCTTTGCGCTCTTCATCTGCTCCGCCCGGACTTGATGGAATAGAAGCGTTGTGGTGGTCTTCCCACAGGAAATAACCAGTTTTGATTATGATAGACGATGTACCTGAGAAGTCTTAAAATCCCGGACTGTGTCTGGTCCTGTCCATTGGTGGTGACTATTTAAATAGCTAGTCTAATCCTCATCATAGTCGAGGGGACCAATATTAAAAGAGGTACATTTGGAATGTGTGTTAGATATCATTAGTTGCCTTTGGAAAGGTGACAGAAAGCAGATGGGAAAAAGGAGTCTCATGAAATTTCACGCATGCTATTGTACCCGACTTCTGCTTGGGTAGAAAGTGATGAGTAAGAAATGAAGGAAGATGGCCTGGTGGATTGAAATGGGTTGAAGAAGTTGCTTGTTTATATTGCATTGATTTATAGAGGTTCTGGAGCATGGTAGGAGGTCATAGTGGTTTTTATTCTACAAACCAAAGCAACAGTGTGTTGAATAGACTACTGAATTATGTCAAATGAAAAGTGAATATGAGAAGAGGGATTGAAAGGCAAAGGTAACAGAAATGAGATAATTTAGATGAAGTGAAACCCTAGCTTTGTGTCTTATTATAATGAGGTTTTAGTGTCAGCTGTTCAGTGGAAATCTAATTGACATAGCAGTACCAACCTGGTTACTAGTTAAAAGCTTAAAGCAAGTATATGCATTTGGTCTTTCCTTATTCTTAATAGACTGATAAATCCTGTATTAATGGCAGAATGAAAGCAAGTCCTTGAGATGAAAATGAAAGTTTAGATTTAATTAAATGACAAATCTAGGTTTGAGTGATACATGTTACTTGGGAGTCTCCATTTCAAATGTATATAGGAATGTAGATGAGAGATAAATGACAGGACAGGATAAGAAATATGCATACATACTGTAATATAGTACATAAGACTTGCAAAGTACATTTACACAAGGCAAATGGAAATATTCTCAAATGTCATCAACTTCTATAGAATGAAAACTTCAATTGAAGTATTAGTAGTTTCTTTAGAAAATATTATGCTACTTTTGAATGCTCTCTTTTGACACCTAGAGATTTTTCTATTATTATATGGAGTGCATTGGATATCTAAAAAAATAAAACAGGTTTGCACATTTGCTCCTGAAAATCTGCCTAAGTGTAACCTATTGCTAATGAACGTTATCGTCCAGTCAGATAAACAGTAAAGCCCCATGAGGCAATAAGTTCCTAAATCAGCACAAAGTAATTCTAGTGCTGTCATTGGTATGGCATCTGCTGGATTTTGGAGCAGAGATCTTGAGGAGGTTGTCACTTCTGTCTAGTGGGCAACCACAGGAAGCCCTCTTTGCTACCTGTGGTCTCCCTTAGGTAAGACCTTTTGCTAAGGTGGCAGATGTGGGATGGAGGATGAGGTGTTCTGTTGCTGACCTCCCAAGCAGCAGCATTCCTTGATGTAAAATGGACTCAGGGTGAGGTGAGACTCTTAATTTACTTATAATGTGCTTCCTCCTGCTTATAAACACTAATTGACTGGGGAAGTGTTTATGCTGGTGGATCTTGATGCACAAAGTTTAGCTAGTAAACTCTGGGTAACTGAAGTGGTAAGAAGTTGCAACTGAAGAGAGAAGTTTTTTTGAAAGAGTGAGGAGTTGGAGAGCAAGCATAACTGTGAGTGGTTTTGGCTGGTAAATAAGTCCATCTTTATAGTCCGTATTTCCAATTCTTGAGTATGTATATTAGCAAAGCTCTCCCAAGTTCTACAGCTAATGGTGATCTCCAGGAGAGCACTCTTCTGTCTCATATGCGTGGCCATCTCAGTAATGTTGCACCATTGTGTGGCTCTCAAGGGTCAGACTGTAGCTCTGTATCCCAGAGAGTTGATTGATGGTTCTGAGTACAAACCTACGTACACATCCAGCTGTGCTTTGCACGTGGTGTGAGGTCGTTTCGTGAAATCATGGGGAACTACCCTACCACCGCCACTTCCTGTCTCTTGGCAGCTGCTTTCAGTGCTCTTTAAAATAAGAGAAAAATGCAATTTCAATGTATGCTTTTCTCAGTGGGTATACAAGCATGTGTTCTGTCATTAAAAAAAAAAAAAAAATCCACAACTGAATGTAACACGTAACATAAGAATATACATTCCTTGAGGAATTATGGGAGTTCCTGGTGGGATGGGTGAAAAAATATTAATATTTCCATAATTCTTTTTTCATTTTATCCCAGAGACCCCTTTCAAAATAGTCTAGAAGGGATAATATCATGCAGCAGATTACTTGAGGTCTTATCAGAAAGCTGGAGTGAAAGATACAGGGACCACTGACAACTAACAAACAACAGGTGGAGGGAAACAGTGGTTGTGAAATAGTCAGTATGTGTGTAACTGATAGGTTAGCATTACAGAAGTTCACACCCTTTTTTTTTTTTTTTTTTTTTCCATTTTGCTATTCTTTTTCTCACAGTGCTATGTTTAACTTTTCTAGCTTATGTTCATAAATATTTTTCATTAGAAATGTTGTTTCTTTCATAAAAGAGAAATAGAACATGATTGTCAAGCACTTATTCCTATTGAACAGCTTCCCAATAAACTTGGGGAAATTAATGGGTGGAGGCAGTACAGTAAAGATTATTTTCATGCCTATTACCGGATTTATTTTTTTCAAGTGAGGCGTAAGAATAGAATTAAAAAAATAATCTTCCTGTGGTTTGATTTTGTGTGTGTAACTATTTACAGCTTCCTCTTAATACATTTTATGTAGGCTGTGGTGGGTAATGTTTCAGTGCATTCAAACACTTGCAGTTGGGGTTAGTTTGGGTGAACTGAGCTTCAGAGGAGGAGAGGGAGGGACAGGAATCAAAAACTGAGCTAGAGTAGCTCTTTTGTTTTCCTTGAGTTGGTATTAATTGAGGATAGAGGGGCTTTTATGTTTTTCCCTTCATGTTGTGTTGTATCATGTCGTTACGTTGGGGAATGGTTTTCCTGAATTAATGCAAAAGAAAAGAAATACATTGGTAATATATTATACTAAATGTTTTGGGGGAGCTCTGTATAAGAAAAAATTCATAGAGATTGAAGAGTCAGCTGTATACTACTTGCTTTAGTAAAATTAATAAATAAGAGAATGATGTGGTTTGATTTTTCTGACATAAGGACCTCCTAGTGTGGCATAACAATACTTTTTTTTTTTTTAATATCCTGTAGTAAGTGTAATTTAATATTTTGATGATATTACTATTATTTGTGAAGGTCTTAATTACTTGTGTAGGTATTTTGTGTAGGTATTACTACTTATTTGTGTGTGGTGTCAGCCCATCTTGCTAAGTTTTAAGGTATTAATTCTGCTTTGTACTTTTCAGACACATGGAATTTGTTTAATTCTGCTGCAGAGATCTTGAATGTTTACAGTGGAAGAAGGAACAAACAAGGCGGGAGTGCTGGATGATAACACTGGCCAGAGTTCAGGAGGAATGTGGGAACTGTGGTTTGTCTTACCTAGCCAGTGCCATATGAGAATGGTTAAGAGATGTCAGGGCAGAGGGAGTTTTAAGGAAGGATAATACAGTGACCTATGATTATGTGATTTGCTTCATTATCATACAAATAATTATAATTTTGACACATGGACACCCATTTGCAGGCTAGTGAGGGAAGGGTGATGTCTCAGATGCCAGCTAAAGTGGGTGTGGTTACGGATGACTTTCTGATGGGGGAGGCTATTAGACATCTAGCTGGACAGCTGCATCGGAAAGCAAAAAAAAATGGCATATGGCAAGAGATAAGTGTGTGGAATGGAGTGGTCGGGTTGGGGTAATAATTATATCATGTTTAATTTCTTTTTTTTAATCCTTCTGGATTTACTTTTGCACAATAAGAACACATGGTTTTGATTTGGACAGAGGGGGCGTGGGAGAAAGTATCTGACAAGAATTCCTTCATTCAGTGCCTTAAGCAGAAGAGTGGCCTAGTTTCCAAGCCTTACGGGGTTCAAGAGTACAGCTGTATCTTTCTTATCCACAGGAGATGGGCTTTACAAAGTGGAGAATGCCTGTGTGTTTTTCTTGTAAGATTATTTTCCTTTATCGTAAATACACCATTAGGTTGTGTGTTTGAATGGTAAGGACAGGATATATTCTTCTAATCTTATTTTGAATGTTTGTCTTTTCTCTATGCAGACTTTTTTTTTTTTTTTTCCCCTGTTGTTTTGGTTCAGATCTTGAGCAAGCCCCTACATTGTGGGGGAAAAAACACAATGTTTAGCTAGAGCATTATGTGTGGAGAGAGCAAGGTTCATTTTGTTACAAAGTATGTAATCCATTTTGAAGTAACCTTCCGTATGGATTGTAGAAATTCATGGAACGGGTGATAGAGATATTTAGTCATTTTCCTTCTGTAAAGAGAAATATTTTGGAGCAAATGAGTCAAAATGTAACTTCACTCTTCAGTGTTATTTCTAGGCATTGTAAAAGTGTATATAGTGTTAAAGTTCAGAAAGAGTTAATGTAGTTTGATTGTAGTACTTGTTTCATTTCATAATTCATGGCGTTTTTGAGGTTTATAGGTAAACATAAATTTACACTGCAATTGACATTCTGAAAACTGCACTTAGATGGTCAGTGGAGTTAAAATGCAGATCTAGAATAACAAAATTATGTTCCATAGGGTCTCTAACCACCATATTTTTCTGGTCACGTGGACTTACTATTTATGTTAATATATCTTTTTAAGTGCAGAGTTAGAAAACTTTTAAAATGTTTTAATCATCAGTAAAGGCAGGATTTTTAGTTTGGTTGTGTGTCCCTGTCCTGTCCCCGTCCGTCCATCCCCCCCTGTCATGGCATCCAATTACATTTGGAAATTAATGTTTCTACTATAAATGGTGGTACATTTCTACCATCACAATTGCTGCTCTTTAACAGAGAGTGGTCCTGCTAACTTCTAATTGATATCAATAGTTTAAACACAGAAAAATTGCTAATTTCACTTTCAAGTGCAGATACAGTGATTTCTGTAAAACTGTGTTCTTGATTAGTGATTTGTATTTGTACTGCAGTATATTTTTCTTGTTCTCAAAATTTAATACAGACCTAGCCTTAATATCTTGCTGATGTTTGAGAAATAACTTTAAACACTGTTTTCCAGTAGAGCAGATTATTTGAGAAAATATCCTGTAAAAAGGAGAGAGAATTTTACTATTAATGCAGAGCTAGAAATCTATGGTGCAACTAAAGTCTTGAGACAGATTTCTTACAAATCAGCCTGCTAACAATGTGACTTTGAGCAAACTTTTCATGTGTTGTTATATCAGAGAGAAAGCAATTTAACATTTCTGTTGAGGTATTATATTTTAGTAATTTCAACTATTCTTTTTCTAAAAACCCTAAAAATAAAATAAAAAAAACCATTTCCATTCTGTGCTGACCTCCAGGATAAATATCCTGCTTGTAAGTTGCTGCAGGCAGTGACATGTTTCAAACTGAGCTTATTTGTGTTGTGGTCATGACAAGATTTTTGTTGTTGGAAACACAATGCTTGCTTTTTGTGCCTGGTTTTGGGTTGGTTTGGGCTTGTTTTGTTTGTTTGTTTGTTTTGTTTGTTGGTTTGGGGTTTTTTGTTTTGGGTTTTTTTTTTTTAACTTTCTAGAATTTCAGCATCACTAATGATTTGAAATTTACATGATAGTTTCTTCTGGGTCTTCATTCTGGAATGTTTACTCCCTTCTAGGTAGTGCTAAATTAAGAAAAGTTCTCTACAATTGAATGTTTCTGAAAACAACCGTGGAATCAGGAAAGTTCCATCGAAACATTCACATCATTCAGTGTAATGAGTATAATGCAACAGAATCTGTGTTTTAATAATAAGCTCTTTCTCCACATCAACTACCAAGTCTGTTTAATTGTTAGCATTTTTCTACTTTTTCACATTCTAAATTAACTTTTTGTGTTGTCTCTGCTCAGTGCTAAATTGAGCCTTAAATTGGGCAAGTTTTATTTCATCTAAGAAAGTAAGTATCTCTTGTTCTGTGAATGACTTAGTAAAATAGTAAAATCGAAGCATTGCTGAGATCTGTGTTATTTTAAGACTTCATAGCTGTGTGTGATGATGCAGCTTAGACAGTTTTGGTGAGCTTTTTAGTCAATCTAAAGTTAAAAATCCCAAGCAGATAAGATGATCTTTGTTCTTAAGGCAGGCTTCTTTGGGCTTGTTTCATCACTTATTTCCATGCACACACACACACACACATATATACCCCTTCTCTTAGTGACCAAACATGCTATAGCTATCTGAGTTAAAGACTTTAAGGCAGAAGCATTGGAAAGTGCTTACCACAATCCTTGTTCTTTTTGAACTGAGGTGGCAGTTTTGGGGGGGGTTGGTGTTGATTTGTTATGGACTTTTTTGTAGAATAGCATTTTTCAAGAATTTTTTTATGTATGCTTTCAAAGAAAACACCCAACTTATGCTGAAGTCCTATGTTCACAGTTGTAGTAAGGCACCTAGTAGTAAGTTAAATTCAGCTGGTCTACAATTAATCTTTCAAGCAATGAACCGAACGTGTTCATGGAGCAGTGCCACGGCTTAGGCTGTAATGATTGATCAATAGAGTGTATTTATGTAAAACCCAAAAGCATAGGTTTTCTGTGTGTCTCTGCAGAATGGAAGATTATGTTATTCTAAAATTCTTCATCTTAGCAGGACAGATGATCGACTGTCACTTTACATCACTTAAATCATCATGGAAAGCAGGCTTTCTTTGCTGGAATGGATGAATTGTTTGTGTCTTTCAAGTTCTTGTAGTCTTGTTTGCATAAGGATCCAGTAAAAAGTAATTTTCCTTCTCTGATCTTGCCATTCCTGTCTTTGTAATACACCCTAGGTGTGGGCCATCAGTGTCACAATGAGAATGGTCTGCACTGTCCTTGTTTGGTTAGCATTAATGTGGCTATGATCAAGATGATTTTTGTAAAGACTTCTGCTGAGCTGTTCTTGTGCTCAGTACCAGTGACTCCTGGCCCTTTGTGCACGGTTTCAAGTTTGCAAGGTCTTAAGTTTTTATAGAAATGTTATAGAAACCTAATATTCATAATACAGTAATGTTTAAAAAGAAAGAAGGGGGGAAGATTATTTTTCTTTACACATACATTCTTCAAAAGGCTAGCAATATATCAGAAAGAGGACTCTTGGTTACGGTAGGCTTTAGCCAATTTCATTGTTTCAATTTCCAAGCTGTATATGAAATCTAAAGAAGCACTTGCAAAAAGAAAAAAAAAAAAAAGAGAGAGAAAAAAAGAGCAGTAAAACTTTCTTTAAATTGTTCATTTTCAATGTGCAGTATTTGTCATGACCCTAGTGGTGTGTTGGCAATAAGTAGAATAATAATCCCATTTTACATTTAAATTTGTGGTCTGTAGAATTCACAAAAGTAGAAGAAAGTTCATCATGTTAATCAGAGCAGAGAATGATATCCAAATGTATATTTTATTTTTTTTAATGATTCAACATAAGAAGCTTTGTCCAGTTGTGTTGTAGAACTGTATTTTAAACATAAGTGGTTGTGATATGGATAGCTTGAATAATAAGACAGAACTTTTTCACCTCTGATAAAAACACTTGTGTAGTAAGTACATTGATGTTTGTGTTATGTGTTATGTTAACATACAGCTACTGGATAGCCCATGGCAGTCTTTTGCAAGAGCAGATAATGATAATATTACTGGTGACAATGTCTAATTGTTTTTGTATTATAAAGTAATAGTAGTGCATGATAATTTTTAAAGTCTCAAGCAATGACAAAATTAGGCAAGGTTGTTAGAGAGAAGTGATATCTTTCATTAGACAGATGTGGTTGGAGAAAATAGATTAGATTTGGATAGATTAGGCTCTAGCAGGGCTTGCTGTAGAAGCTCCTGCCTGAGGCCGGCCTTGTGGAAAAACCTGTAGTGCCTCTGCTCTGCTGCTGTAGGAGGGTCCAGGCCTTACTCGTGATGCAGTTTAACACACCTTGTAAGTGGAGGCACAGCCTTAGTCACTGTGATAGGGTTCTATTTTCAGCTTTCTTGGAAGCTTCCCTCCTGGCTTCCTCCTTTCCCTACTTGGTTCTTTTCCATCTTAATGCAGTACTTAAGAAGAAAGTAAAAGAGAAATAAAGTAAAACATCTTTTACTTTTGTTCAAGCAGCCCCCTTTTTTAGAGGGGAAAATTTATTTATAATCTTTAATATATTTAGATTTGTAATCTTACTATCACATTATGTAGTATCACATTATTAGTGTGGTTGAGATTATCACATTGGCCACTTTTCTTATTTAGTCCCTCAACTATTTGAACAATTTCATTTTTAACCTGATGATTGTCTATAACCTGCCATCACAGTGGCTTTATCCTTAAAAACTTTCCAATATCCATCTTTCTGAGATTCCACTTACCCATGTTAATTAAGTTACTGGCCATTTAATACCTGTAATTTCCTATCTAATCACATTCTTGCCCTCCCCTCCCCCCCCCCCCCCCCCCCCCTCCCTCCTCCCTCCGTTTTTTTCTCTTTTTTTTTTTTGTTTTTTGGTTTCTGTTTTTTTTCTACTCCCTTTTCTCTT
>JANHGN010025917.1:34016-45559 GCA_024605025.1 Megaceryle maxima
TCCCATTTCTAAACCTATACTTTTCTCCTTTCTTACTCCTTTCCTTTTCCCCTTCCAGTTTCAGAGTAGAACAACTTCAGGGTAAGTAGTGCATTGTTATTACTCAATAAGTAACATAAACATCTTCTAATATCAACATTTTAAATCATCCATACTTATTTTATACATAATTGCTTTTTTCCAAAGGGATGATGAGTATTTTAGCAATATGTTCCTTTCCTGAAGTTTCATGGGCAGTCTAATACTTACTAGGCACTTTACTGACGATAACTAGGGAAAGAAGATAATAAAAGAAAGGTAATAGACATTGTAGACTGATGAGTATCTATTTATAAGGAAAATTCTAAAGTTATTTTTTATATTTCTCAGGTTTGTTTTGGGGTTTTTTCCTTCATATGAAGAAACAGCAAAAGGGTTGGTCTTCTCGACCTAGCTTAGCCTTCAAAAAGACAGCAAAGTGCATGTGTACATAGCTTTGGAGGAAGTGTGATCATTATATACACCATTATTTGCATTTATGGCCTTCTCTACATTTTCCTTAGACTTTACTTAGAAATTCATTACAAAAGACTAGCTTCTTCCATGATTGTCATGAGCTGCTCACCTGTCCCATGATAATGAATTCTCAGTGGACACCACTGACACTGACAAAAATTACTGTGTCTCTATGATAAGGACTATTTAATGGACAGTGCTAAAGAGTATGGGATTCTATGTAGGACACTTAATTTTTTTTCACAATCTGTTTATGTTATTAAATAATGTACAATCTGGTATCTTTCACCCATAATGAATCTCTGCTGGCTTTCTGGCTAGTCAAAAGGACAGTTTCTGGTGGGAAAATCTATGTCTATTGTGCAAATTTTTCCTGAAACTCATATTTAATATGAATTTGGATGTAAACCTGACTGGTTGGCAGCCCATGAAGCTTATATTCTTTTTGCATTCACAAAAAGGTGCAGTGGAGGCTTCTACTGTCTCTGCTGCCAAAACAAATTAACAAAATGCTTTGTTAAAAAACACCAAAGGGATTCAGGAGAACATACTTCTCTAGGTTTGAAAGCTTTAACTAATAAAATATAAGACACCAACTAACTCCATTCACAGTACATGACTAGCTGCTTTTTGAATTATGCTTTGATCTAGAAAGAATGCTTGTATGGTCATAGAAAAAGTTCATGTTCCCCAGAATGTCTCATTACTGTTCATTACTGCCCAAGAAGGACATTTTAGCAATGTGAACAGTGATATGCTAAAGTGAAAACAAAATGTTTACTGCTGTCAGATTTTACATCATTTATCCATAATTTAATGATTTTTTGTAACTGTAGAATTTGACTGTAGCAATGAACAAAAGACAGATGTATATTCACTTGGAATACACAACTGGAATTTTCTTGAAAATTTTCTTCCTTAAAGAAAATATGATTTTCTGTTCCTTAAAAACTCATGTAGTATTTTTCATACATACCTCTTTATCAAATGTGTGCTGCAGGGGTTGTGAGCATCGTAGGTGATACACTTTATTATTACTGACATTTGCCACTCACTTATGGGAATTATCTTTATTATGCTACCAGGCATCTATTAGCATGACAGGACTGGTGGACAGCAAGTTAAACAGGTCATATAATCAACATCTGTGAATATAACTCATTTATCATGCCCACGTCAAATTTGTCAGGACAACCTTTCTGATAGCAAGAAGGAACCACAAGAAAGGTTAACAGATTTAGAATACTGTTGAAGTCCTAACAAGTAAGCATGTGCAACAAAGAACTTATTTAATATTTGCCATACTTTGTTGTCTCTGATTGTACAGAGTAATTGAATAATCTATTTTCTATTTACTATAGCTGCATGACATCCTATGGTGCAACCATTTTCAGTATGAATAAATGTTCTTGATAAATGCTGAATGGAAAAATGTGCTGGTGTGGAACCAATGAATTGAAAAGCTCATTTAGAACCTGATCCTGTGAAATATAGAATGAGCCCTGTAAGTGGTATTCCTTCAGTTTGTATTTATTTTAGAAATAAAAGGCTCTGTTTATCACCAAGGATACTCAGCATATTGCAGGATCAGATATTAGTAAACAATGATTTTGTCAAAAGATAATATCTGATATTAAAGTGTCATTAAGGCTACTTTTCTTCATCCTTTCTAAGTTGTTTTTCTGCAAAATTCAGTCTGAAAACATAAGAAAAATAACAGGGTCTGCTGAAGTAAACTGTCAAAAACTACGCTGTTCATTTTCGTTGCCACTGTAGTTAGATATTCAAGATGTTACTGTGATTTGTTGCTTCTTCACTGACTGTTTTATTGTCTTAATTTTAATTAATGATGGAAATGAAAAGTAACTATAATCTAGCACAATACAAAGACAGGATATTAGATGCATCAATCATGCATATTTTATTTCATGAGTATAACCAATTCTCTAATTTGCAAATTTATATTTGCATTAGGAGCATCAAATTAAAGAATAGTTGTGAAGGAAAACATTTTTAAAAAATCATCTCATCAGTAAATTAAGACTAGGAAACAGATGCACAGTATTCACAATCACAGTATTATTGAAAGCTACATATATTGAAAACTAATGTATGTTACATTATATATAAGTTCTGTACAATTCTATGTATGACATTATTGATTTAATTAGTACATCTTTATAGAAGAATAAACATGTAATTTAATAGACATTGCCAATTTACCAATAGCTCATTAAAATGCATTTTTATAGTTTATAGTCAGTTTTATGTTGAATTATATTCAATGGATGACCTGCTGCATGGATATATGTAAGAGGAATGTCTGCTTTTCACAGGAAGTGTTATCAAATGAATAAGTAGATGTTCATGTAATTGTTCAATTTCAGTTACAGATTAAATAAATAACCTAGAATCTACTTTTAATAATATTCTCAATTAAGTGTTAGATATTGGGAGATCATAAAGGAATATATTTTCAAAAATTCTGTTAACTTATTTAAAAATAACTAAGTTAACTACCTGAATAGTAGCTAAAAACGGCCTAGAGAAAGCCAAAATACAGATTTTTTAAAAAGTATTTTCAACCAAATATTTAATATATTAAAAAAGTTAATTAGATTCTACCAACATCTCAGATCCATATGGCAGCTTCACATGCAAAAAATAGTTTGTTGAAAATTTGGTCAGTTGAGAGTATTCCTCAGAAATCCAAAACATAACCCCATACCAGCAACTATGAACAAAATTAACTCTATCCCAGCCAAAATTAGTACATTCTTGTAATGTTTCTTTTCAAAAAATATTTTTGGTTTATTTCTCATTTCCTATCTGTGTATTCCAGGAGCACGTTGCCTTACATGCTCTTTCATTGGAGAAGTACAAACTGTTACCAATTGGGTTTGTGTAGTCTGTTTTTTCTTATGAGTCAGCATTCATTTGGTTGGTCTTATTAATTCAAAGATATTTTTGCAGAATTCCACATTGCAGCTTTTGAATAGGAGTCTTCCAGCCTAACATGAAATCATGTGATCTTTTTCACTGATGAGTTCCTCTGAGGGGTTTTCGGTTGACAGTTTTACTCGTTTGAGAGAGTAGTTATTCACTGATTTCATGTCAGAAAGCTTGCCTGCATACTTCCCTTCAGGAAGCCGAAGAACAGTCTGAAATATAAATTTAAAAGTGTTCCACTTTATCCTCATCTTCCCAGATCTTCAAAGAGAGAGCTGCCAATGGGTCTGGGAAACTGGAAGGTGAGCTGCTTTAGAATGACACCTTTCTTTGGAGGTCTGTAGAGACAGAAAAAGAAAAGACAAGAAAGGAAAAAGGGATGCTGTGGAATTCCTGCTACATGAATCCCTATGAGTGAAGGCAGGAGAACCACCAGACTTTGCATAAGGCCTTTACAGGATCCCAAAGAGTTTTTGTAACAAAATGCATAAGGCAAGATGCATGAGAAAGGAGGTGGTGCTTTGCAGGAAAAGTCATGGTCTCCATTCAGTCAAGTATTATAGGAGATTATTTCTCACAAGCCACCACAGTGACTGTAGCTGAAAATAAACTCAACAGAGCATTTTATTCAAAATTTTTAGATTTGGAGGTGATGGCAGTCCCCTACACCTGAGGCTTACCCCCATAGCAAGGATAGTAAATTATTGATTCAAATTTATTTTGTTCATTCATATTACAATGATATTCACAATACAACATGTTTTTACATTCACAAAATGCAGTGTCACGTCCTGGGAATGCATACAACACCCCTTTCTTTCATCATAAATCTTGGTCTTACACAGGATCTAGTATTTTACCATTATAGGGAACTTTTTCTTTTCTTGTTTCCCTACAAGAAAGCATCATTCTCTTCCTCTGCATCAAAATTTTCTGCAAACATTATTGAAACTGTTGGGTGACTATCTCTGATATAGGTCAAAAGGCTAAAAATATTTATCTCCCCATACTAATCATGGGGAGTTTAAACACTATTGTAAGTTTGTTGTGATGTTTCTAAATACTAGCCTACCTTTTACATTTTCATTCTTGAAATAAAAAAAAAAAAAGTTTTTTTATTATTTTTTCCAGCTTGGGATAGATTAAAGCTCTGAAATTGAAAATATTAATTGTGAAACTGATGTTATGTTTTTCAGAATTTTTTTTTTTAACTAGAGATGTGTCAGAAAATGATCACATGGATTTTTAGAAAGTATCTTTCAGTCTTCAATAAGTTGAAAAATAATCATTGGTGTTTGTTAGCTTTTTTTTTTTATTTATTTTCTACAGAAGAAAGGTGCTGAAAAAATACTGATTTCTTGAAAATCTGCTTCTTTGAAGTCCAACAAATTATTTCCTTATCCAAAAGACTTTACCTTGCAGATTTTTTTTTTTTTTTTTTTTTTTATAATCCTTTAAATAAAACATATCTGTTATTCCATGTGATGATGAACTCTACCCTTCCATATGGCATTACTGCTGTGTTTAAAAAAAAAATCAAAACAAAAGTTGGAGCAAGATAACTGTAACATGGACAGCATTTATGACAGCTTAGTGTCACCATATGAAAATTACAAGTATCCTCAAAAACCTTGTGTATGAATTTTTGAAACTCTTGTTAGCTGTGTATGGGGCTGTACTGGTAAATCGCAGGCTTTGGTTTCTATCCTGGATTGCCTCTGGTATGGAGCTATAAACATTGCATCCTGTGTAGTTTGTGATTAGAAAAACAATTCTGTCTTAAAGTCGGCTGACTTATTTCTGGTATGTCTCACGAAGCTATGTTGGGCACTTAAAAACAAACAAACCAACCAGCCCACCCCCAAAAAGCCACCCAAAATTAAAAAACAAAATAAAAAACCCCAACCAAACAACGGAACTTCTTAGGGCTCAGATACCATAGTAACAAGCACCGGATAAGATTTACTTAGCGGCTAGCATAAGTTTACCTGTCATGAGCATATATGTATGCTTTTAGAAAGGAATCTTTTTAGAAAGGAATCTGACATTAGGGGACTGTAATAGAAATGTTTTACTCTTACCTTTGATTATTTTGGTTTATCTTTTTTTTTTTTTTAAATACAGAATATCACAATTTGTAAGAAAAGACAGGAAAAAAAAAAAAGACTGAGGGGAAATTATTTTCTTTAGTATCTCACTTGATACTACATATTGAACACCATGCTTATAGTATGGATTTATTTTTTTTTTTACATTTTTTTTTTAATATAAAATGCTTTTCAGGTTTACAGCATCAGTTAATAAAATGCTTCCATATGCTTGACTGAGGCCAGCTTTATTCAGAATAATTTTTTCTTATTGCTGATAGCTTCAAGCTCTTTCGAAAGTTCATGCTTGGAATTCCTACATATTATGTAAATCTGATATAAACAGAAAGATGCACATGCATGCATTTGAATATTTTCTTTGTGCACTTCTGGAAAGCCTGTGTGAGCAGGCTTGGGGTATGGGGTACAAATTAAACATCACAGTTTTGCCTGATTCTCTTCTTTCTCTGCCATGCACTGACCTTTGTATCTGATTTAAAATCTGTATATACTTTTTCTGTCACTGTGTGTGTTTGTTTCTTGGGGTTTTTGGGGGGTTTTTTGTATTTTGGGGGTTTTTTGGTTTTTTGGTTTTTTTCTGAGATGAGTCCTACATATAATCCTGTTTCAGTGGAGTAGGTTGATTGCTTTGAGATTTTTTTCTTTTTTTTGGAGGTTTTTTCTTTTAATAGCAAAGTTTCTATGATGCATTCCCAATCTACTAAGCATTTCATCTCTGATAAGAAATTATGAAAGGAATCATGTGTGCATACACTGTCTTTTTAATGTCCCTCTCCAAAAGCACTTTTTCACGTGGCTGAGAGATATTAAAAATTGGAATATATAGAGCTCTATTAATATTTTGATTGAGATCAGGAGTGCTTTATTAATTGTAGTGTGATGTGCATGTTACAGCAGTAAGTTGAGGTTTTGTGCACGTGAGGTTTATCTGGCAGAGGAATGAATCCCCTTCTTCTGTTCTTCTGGCACTAGTTGCTGGATCAGAGTAGTTCAGAGTTGCACCATGCTTCCTACCTGTAAATGTGAATACCTGGGTGCTCTTGATATGTGATGCACAACAAGCTGATCTGAACAGTTTTGTTAACTTCTACTTCAAGGTTTACCAAGATCTTTCTCAAAAAAAAAAAAAAAAAAAAAAAAAGGGTAGTCTTTTAGTTTAGTTTGACTGTTAATTCAGCAAAATAAAAAAGCTTGAGGTGGGTTGCTAGAAGCTTATACGTCCTAAAGGAGTGGTTACAGACAGCGAGCAGTTAGAACATAAAAAGAGCTGGGTGGACATCCAGGACATTATTTCTCATATTTCTCCCCTTTCCTTCCCTTGTATTGTGGATCAAAGCTGTTGCAGATCAGAGCTGTTTAGAAGACATTGTTCTAAACCCTTCACATTCCCTCTGTCTGGGCTAGCCATTTTCATTACCTTGCAGAGTAAAACAGCTGTTAGAAATGCTCATGTGTATGGCACATGCTTGAAAATGTTTTGAGTTATGAATATAAAAACCAACTGCAAGAAACTTAAGTTCAGAACAACAGATAACGTCGAGAGAGGAAGTGTGATGTGCCTTTTCTAGCACCATGTGTGCATACTTGGCTTCAGTGGGCTGACTGTACCAAGGAATTTGTCTTGTGGTAATTCAAGAAGGGGAAAATTCAGGACTAAGATGTTTGTTTAATCAAGTGAGGTGTATTTTTAGGCAGATCAATGTGTGGAAGTTACCCTGTTACTCAGAAGGACTATAGAGGTCTTCAGAGTTGTTTGAAAAAGACTGCGTGGTTTGGTGGCTGGAATGGTTGGGGGACTTTTTTAAGACTAAGCTGTAAGAAGTTAAAAACTTACCACAATATTAACTACAGTGTATAATCAATCCATGAGCATACAGTGGCTAAAGGGTGCTGAATAAGTAAAGGAGTGGAGTGCATGCTTTGTATCTACTTTGTGGGGTTAGTTCTTCTGCACTTTCTCAAAGATAATGTGTCTGGGCATCGGGTCATCTTGCTTTTGCAAAGCTGCCTTGGGTAAACAAGGAAACAATATCTCTGAGTCTTGAGGAAGCAATGGGTTAGGTTAACTCTTGTGATTTTACTGCTGTTGACTTTCTGTAGTAACTCTAATGGAATGTGTCAAACAAACCTAGTTAGGAGTAATAAGTGTTAATTGAACTCTTCAGTCACAATCTAAAATTGAATGTTAGAATTACTTTTGTGAGATTTCTGAAAAGGTGATGGATTTTTGTTTTGTGTGGGTTTATTTTGTTTTATTGGTTTTGGTTTTGTTTTTAAATACTTGACTAATGTGCAAAATACCTAAATGGCTGCTCTAATATACAGCTTCATCTCTAAACTTTTATTACAGCTGCACCTTTTTCTGTTTAAAATTGCATTTTATTTTAAGAAACATCTAATTTTTTGTGTTAATTTCTAGACATTTCATTTAACATTGACATAAATGTGATTCCCTATACGTTCAGTTTGATGACTAGGAAGGTAGTGTTTCCAGCTACAGTGTGCATGTATATATATTTAAAAAAATATATTATCAAGGTATCTAGAGAAATGCTAGAATCCCTAATTAAAATCCTGTGTAGGAAATGCAGGTTGTTAGCTGGAATTGGTTTTAGATGGCAGTGAACTTCAAGGAGAGTGGGGATTTTTACATCCCGCTTGTTTCCAGCACCCTGAGAAATTTCTCAGAATTCAGATATTATTCTTCTGAAATGGTATTTTTAAATAGCCGCACAGTAGCTGATGCATAATGAATGAACATATTGTAATGGACCAGAAAGGTCTTTAAACTATGTAGCCTGTCTTTCTAGACAGTGTGGATGTTGCTTGCTTTTGTGGAGTTCAGCTTCATCATTGTTTGCAAGAAATCTCTGAAATACTTTTATTTGACCTAACTTGATTTTTTTTTTTTTTCAGCCTTGTTATGTTTCAATTTCATTGAATGCTGATTTTTAGAAGTTGAGTTTCTAGTTTAAATTCCTTTGTACAACAGTAGCAAGCTGTTTATATACAAAAGAGAGGCCTATTGCAAGATTCAGGATAATGAGAATTTCATTCAGTCCTGTTGAAAACCAGAAATTACGTATGTACGTATATATGTGTCACATACTAAGGAACTTAATGTTCTTTATGTGTGTTTTTTGTCATCCTTGGGCATAACTGGGGAGAGTGGCTAACTCTGAAGATAATCTAAGAGGGAATAATTAAGAAACTTATCCAGAGTGGCTTAGTTTTTCTCTTACAAAAAGACCAAAATCCAGAATCATCATGCCTATGAATTGGTTACTTTTTTTCTTCCCTTTTCAGATTTGATTCAGCATTGCATTGTCATTGTGATTAAGTAACTGCTGTCCCTGTTAAATCTGCATCAAAATGATCTGTCCTCTGAAGCCATCTTTTGCTTTGCCTATGGTGTTGGTTTCGCTTGTCTATCGAACTGTTTATCTAGATCCCTTCAAGTATCTACTGGAAGTAGGCTAATACTGTGAAGCATATGAAATTGGCAATTGATATGAGAGTTGATGATGCTTCTGGCAGGCATTGTATTTCAAGTAGTGAAGCTCTAATTGTGTGCGTAAATAGGGTCAGAGACCAAAACTTACTTTTATGAACTAGTGATGTAGGTCTGAATGGGGTTCTAGGTACGACTATAATCATTCATTATTAGCACCATACAAATACTGAGCTTGTGGGGTGTTCTCTTAGGCAAGACTTTTATTTGGGCTCTGCTTTATCACGTTGGACTAATGTCCAGTGTTGAAGGAATGTTTCAAAGCTTCTTTGCCTGGAGTTGTCATGCTCATCCTCTTTCCAAGCCCACAGAAAGTATTTTAATTATGTGCTTCTAAAGGATAAATACTATTGCTAGTATGTTATTTCATGGTTGAATAAATTTGTCTGATACACAGAATCTAAACATGTCTGGCTTACTTGATTGTGCAGTAATTTGGAAACTGTTTAGCAATGGGTTTAAAGTAGTACTTTGCAGAGAGACTTAGGTAATGAAATGACAAACAGAAAATTATATTTAGGCCTGTTCTGTTGGCTATAGTGAATAATTTATAATGCTGGAGGTGATGCAAGCAGACTTGTGCTACATTTGGGAAGAACATTCTGGTTGTGGTGTACTCCTTGGTTTTTTTTTTTCTGGTTGTGTTGCAGCTGTTTGCCAGTTTTCCCAATTCTACTAGTGGTTATGTCCTGAAATAACTCGTCTGTAAGCCTGGGTGTTTAAAGGAGGGTATTGACTTCAGTCTATAATAAATGCACACCGAAGTTGGAAGCAGTGCTCTAAATTCCATTTTCTGTAAGAAAATGATGACTTACATAAGGAATGACAGGTGACTCAAAAGTAATGTAGACCAATGTTAGTCTGGGCATTGGGAAAAACAGTGAAACCTCTCATTGCCTTCTGACTCTGCTTTCAGCTTAAGGTCAAAGACCTAGAAACTCGTGGTCTGTAAAGAAACAGGCCCACTTAGTGCCCTGTACAAAGATACTGAGATATCCACTTTTTTGATTGAAGCAAAGAATAATGGGAAAATATTAAGTTTTGAGAATTACCAAGTTGAAAATACTGAGTTTTGTTGGTGCTTTATGCTTAGCAGGAGCTGAGCGGGCTGGGAGTAAGCGTGTGTTTCTGTTACAAAATCTAATCTGAAAAGACAGTGTTTCTACCTACAGTATTTGCGTGCCTTAAAATCTGTATCTTAAAAGATTAAAGGCTAAATTGTACCTGTTAAACATTTTTACCCATATGCTGCTAATGTTAGAAAGCATTTGAGATACTGGAACACTTAACACCCCTTCAACATCTTCCATTACTTTGGTTTCTTCTTGGAACATTTCCAAGCCCCATCTGTGTCTTGCCCCTTATATACTTGGAAGTTAAAGAGTACAGAAGCACTGCAGATTTCAGTGACTAACATTTAATGTGGGATGATGTGTTGGCATGCATTAAAAATAACATCCTGAAGTTCTTCAGACTTGTTGAGATTTAAAATATATTTATATCATAGCTTTCTTTTTAAGAATAGATTATCATAATTATTATTAAATAAATAGGTAGATGTATTTATTACTTGAATGAGAACTTCCTTCTGTGACTTACAAAAAGATGCAAATGTTTTTTGGTTACAAAGCTTACTTGAAAAATGTATTTTTGTCATAATACTATTTAAATGAAGAAAGTTAAGAAAAACAAAAAGTGATACCTTGTTTTCAATTATGCCAAAGTATACATTTTTTTTGTACTGTGTATTTTGAAAATAATAAATTTGGTTATGATTAGGCAGATTTATTTGCAACATGGTGGTATAGTGTGTAGTTTGACATAGTATTAAAAAAAAGTCTGTAATGGTTTGTTGATTACTCCCTAGGTGTCTCTAGTTTTACTTTTGGAGCTGGTAAAATCTTTCTGCAGACTTTTTTTTTTTTTTTTTTTTTTCCTTGAGACATGCATCAAACTCTGCCTAAAAGACAGCATGTTGTGCTTAGGCTGCCATCCAAAGTTGTCAGTTATATTGTAAAATTAAATAAGTAACTTCCCTCTGCACCTTCTTATGCTTTTAGTCTATTCTGCTCCAACTGTCTAAAACCCATATAGCTAAATTCCCATCTATGTTGTGCCTTCCAGCACACCTCTGTGGATGGGTACACTGAACCACACGTCCAGCCTATCAAGTCAAGTAGCAGACAAAACATCCCCCGATGTAGAAACTCCATTACATCTACCAATGAAGAGCATCCTCACATTGGAAATTATCGCTTACTGAAAACAATAGGAAAAGGAAATTTTGCCAAAGTGAAACTGGCAAGGCATGTGCTTACTGGAAGAGAGGTAAGCCTTTCAAAAAGGGGGAAAGAAGAAGAAAGGCGTTGGGGGGGGGGGGGGGGGCAGGCGGCTTGAGTTTCCTCTTCTTTTTGGCCCCCTTCATCAAAACTCCTCCCCTCCTTCCCCCCCTCCCCGCCCCCCCACCACCCGGCGGCGCC
>JANHGN010025917.1:57830-67874 GCA_024605025.1 Megaceryle maxima
AATTCAAAAAAAAAATAAATTAAAAGTAAACAGAAATTAGTCTAACTTCCTTTTTTTTTTTTGATGCTTTCTGGTGTTCTATCCATATAAACATATCAGACCACGTTAAAGAGATTGGCAGTTGTAGGTACAACCTAAGCCTTCAGACTGAAGTTGTCTTCATGCCAAGTTTAGATATCACAGGACTTGGACATGAGATCTTCACCCACTTAAAAGTTGGCTTGTGCTCTTGCTTTGATGTCTTTGTACATTTACAAAGAAAACACTGGTGTAGGTTCTTTTTTACTAATGTCCCTAAATAGTTGTGAAAAGCTGAGGCTGAGTAATTCCTACAGGTTTTTTTCACCGGTATCTTTTTTCTTAACTTTCTTAAAATACACTGCAGCATGCTCTCAACCTCTTTCTTACAAATCTCTTCCCTAATACCTGACAATCTGCCAGCTCCTGCGTGTGTGTATGGTGCTGCATAATAATATATCCTCTTTTGCTAAGCCCTCCCTGACCCAGGCCCATTGTCATCTAATGATGGAGGTGCTTGGCCAACACTCTGAAGTCAGAAAGCATGAAAGGAAAGGGATGGATCTCATTGAAATCTTGATTTTAAAAAAAAGTCCTGCCTGTCTTGAGTGATGGGGAGCCCATAAATGTTTTGTCAAGCTCCCTGGAGTTTACTGCAGCCACTGTTGTGCTTTTCAGAAGGCTGCACCTGGACACCTATTGGCTTGGCTAGGCAAGCCACTTTTACTGGTTGTCTCAGCCCTATACTTGTTTGGGAGTAGGGGGCCACCCATCTCTTCCTGCTTACATGGCACTGGCTTGCTGAGCCCAGCTACGTTATTGAGCCTCACTGTATTTACTCAGCATCCTGTATCTTCCTTTTTCTCCCAGAACCCATTGTAGCCTCCACCCCTCATTCATTTCTTGGTTCCATAGCACACATACAGCTCACAGGACTGTCCAAAACCACTTCACAGTGTTTGTGCTGGATTCCTTTTACCATCTGTCATGAGTACTCTGCTGCTGATCTCCTTCCTATTTGAAAGACATGTGGGCAGGCTCCAAAAGAATTTGTTTGCTTTTTTCTCTCCATCTTCTCTTCGATGAAGTTATGCTAGACTTGTTTGAAAAGTTCAGTGTTAGGTGTGATCGAGAGCCAGTCAACCTAGCCAATGAAAAATACATTCCCCAAACAAAAAAAAATTAAAAGGCTAAAGGTATGGCTTTGAGGAGGTGTTCCCTCTTCGTCTCTTCCTTCCAAATGCTGCGTGTCATCTCTCTCTCACTTAAAACTCTTCTTGTGGAGCTGCAGAGGAGGAAGAAGCAACTTTAAAGTTGTGTCTGCATTCACATCTGCTTCTGACTTTCTCAGTGGTATCAGCACATGACCAGTTGACATTGTTAGCACCTGCAAGGCAGAGGTCAAGCACCACTTTGGAGAATTTGATAAGACTTTTGGCTTTAATAACAGAATGGGTAAACTCTGTAAAATATGTTACTTCAGACTAATCTAGGAAGATGTGTAAGAAACTGTGCAAGTTTGTCCAGGCTATTCTGGCAGAAGAGGAGAGAGTGGAAGGCCTGTGAGTACTTAAACTGTCTCCTTTTCATTTTCTGTTACTATAAACAGCTTGGATGCAATAGGCTATAACCAGCTCCAACATTGTTCACCTCATGATGCACAAAACTTACCTTACTTTTCAGTGGCTGCTGGTATTTTTTGCTCTGAACATGCAACAAGCAAGAGCATAGGCTTTCTATCTGGTACATTACAAAGGGGGTTTTGGTCGTTTTGTTTGAAGTAAGGAACATAAAGCATGGGGTACTTGGGTAGCAGAGTACTGTTGAACTAGGAGGACTATTGTAATGGCATAGCAGCTGCACTGACAATGATGTTTTCACCACAAGGAAAATGAAGTCTTTGTGCAGTGTAATGTAGAAGGCTGTCAAATCTGGAAAATATCTCTGGGAGCCTGTCCACAGGCACATCAGCTGGAACCAGCTGAAATTACAGGTCATGAATTGGGAAAATAAAATATTTTCTAGGATAGTTAGTTTGTAAAAATGGGCTCTATTTTATTCCTGATAAAGGCTAAGTTGTGTTGCACAGCTATTGGCTGGATATACCGGTAGTTAGTTGTCTGCTGTTCAGTTCTTCGAGTGCAAGTGAAATTATTAAAAACAAACCAAACCCAACAAATGAACCTGAACAAAATCATGTTTACCCTTTTAAACAAAGCAGCTAACAGTTTGATTGCTACTTCTCTCATCCTGAACTAAGATTGTGAGGTTTTTTTTGTGGGTTTGGTTTTGGTTTTTTTCCTGGACTCAAATCTGAGATGTCTGTGTTTGTTGTCAAACTAATATTTGGCAATTAGATGAATCCTCTGCTCTGTTCCACATCTGTCCCTCTGTTCCAAAAGGAAGATTCCTGCACTACTCAGTGCTGCTCCTGTGTTGCTGACATGTAGGTCAGGAGCCAGGACGCAGTTAAAGGAGTAAACACTGCCCAGTTCTACTGCACTCCTTGCACAGCATCCTTGCATCTTGAAAAATGCACCTTTTTTTTTTTCCTGTAATGTATTAGTAGTTCTCTAACCATGCTCATTTAATCTCCTGACCTACCTGTGATACTAAGTCTAAGACAGTGTTTACTTTGAAGGTTCTTGAATACTTTCATCTGTGTATATGTGATGCATTGCATTCACATTATGATTGCTGCACAGGCACCGATATTCTTAGCTGTATAATACAAGCTTTTTTTCATACACAATGTAATACCTGAGCATTAAACACCTTGGAATTGTTACTGCTAAAGCAAACCCTAATAATAAAGGGGAGGAGTTGTGGGGTTTTTTGTTTGGTTTTTGTTTGGGTTTTTTTGGTACAGAATGCTAACATACAGCACACACCTTGAAGTGTTTCATCTCGTAAGCAGAAGAAATCTTCTTTTGAAGTGTTGGACCCCTTCTAAAATTTACATTGCCAAACTGGTAAATGATGCCTGTGATTAGATTTATGCTCCTTGGCATCAGAATTTGACATAAACCCATCAAAAGCTAAAACTGCTATTCTGACGTGTCTGAGATTGCTAGGTACTTCAGTCTAAAGCTGAACAAAGTTATTTCTTCCGGAAAATAAAATCTTGATAGTTGATTCACTAGCTGACTTTCAAGTCTATTTAGCTGCTCTTAACAGTTATATTTTCCTGCGTAAACAGTCTATTTTCAATCTTTGTAGTATATTATGGGGGATTAATTTGTATGTTCTACAAGAAAGATACAGATGGTGAACCATTTTAGAAAAGCAAGACATTTTTGCATTTATTGATAATACACTGTAATATATTGATCTTATACAAAAATGGTCCTTTTCCTCATTTATTTTTCCTCTTAGGCAGAAAACCTTCTACTTGATGCAGACATGAACATTAAAATTGCAGACTTTGGGTTTAGTAATGAATTTACAGTCGGTAATAAGCTGGACACATTTTGTGGAAGCCCACCTTATGCTGCTCCTGAACTTTTCCAAGGAAAGAAATACGATGGTCCCGAAGTGGATGTGTGGAGCCTTGGGGTGATTTTGTACACACTAGTAAGCGGATCATTGCCATTTGATGGTCAGAATCTAAAGGTACCATTACAGTATGAAAACTTGGCTTTTACTCTCTTTAAATTTTCTATGTCATTAGTAGACTCACCTTTTAAAACTTTACTTTAAAGGAACTGAGGGAGCGAGTACTGAGGGGGAAGTACCGCATTCCATTCTATATGTCCACAGACTGTGAAAATCTACTTAAGAAGCTACTAGTACTGAATCCAATAAAACGAGGCAGCTTGGAAGTAAGTGATTTCATCTTGGCAAAGAAAGAGGGTTCAGATTATTAAGAAAGAATAAAATACAATAATAGCTTAAAACCTTTTATTTTTCAGGATCAATACAATCTTCCTGCTTTAAGGGTCTGAAACTCTTGGGGAAAAAAAAGTCCCAGAAACAGTGCAGCTTGAAAACAGAAAATGTTAATGAATTAAAGTCTAACCTTATTTGCAGCTGACTGAAGACTATAATTTAAGAGCATTTCAAAGTGCAAACTGCTCCCACTTGTTTCAGATAATGAGCTTGTTTAAAATGTGTGGAAAGCGGGACAAAATTGTAAATATTTTCTGCCTGGAGTTTTTCAGAAAAACAAAACCAGCAGCAGGCAGTACTATAAGTATTTTTGATTTAACTTGCCTTTTCCAGCATGACTTCTAAAAAAGGATGATACAAGAATAATAATTGTGATAGAAAACTATGTGAGTTTTTTGTTTTAGTGCCACAATACAGATAAACATTAAGAACTCTTTGAATGACAAGCTAATAATTACTTGCTATTTCTGTCAGTCCTTTCTTCACTTAGCTTTGTTTCTGAATAGCTGGATAATTAACATATACAATACCTGCTGTGTTCCTCAACTAAAATCTGTTTTTTAGGATTTCTACGGAGTTTTGATTTTGTTGTTGTTGTTGTTGTTTTGTTAGTAAATTAGTTTTTTCTCCATGGGATGCAGAGAATATCTGTACATAACTAGTAAGGTGTCTAAAAGGTTCCATGTTTTTTAAGAAGCTGTTTTGGTCAAGATTGCTGTATTGGCAGGTACTTGCTGCATAACTCTGTAGCTGATACTTAACAGATATTTTGTGTAGCGTTCACTCTAAATGGTGCTCTGTTCTATTTTGTGAATTATTTAGCAAGGAGAGACTTTTAAACATAATGTCTGCTTACCATAGAGATGAAAGTAGAGCAAGAGAAAAATAGAACGGTTTTAAAATAGTATTTGCATGGGTTAATCACCAGTTACTTTTGTTTCATCTTTCTATGCATACTTGTGCAGCAGTGGATGGTGTTCCAGAGAATAAATCCCATTTAAGCAGCTTTTTATTTGTAGTGGCATGAATTATGCTTCCCAGCACGGATGCTACCTGTGCAAGGAAGCATGTATTTACTGAGCTCTGTCTGCATGCAACATTTTTCAACCTGGTTTGTGACTTGTTATAAATAGTTCTAACTTGAACAAAATCTGTGCTGAAAAAAAAACAGTGAATGGTGGCTTCTAGTTTACTGATGCTCATTAATTATGTTGTATATATTACTGTCTAGAGGATATAATGATAATACCATAGTCACTTGAAGATGGTGAAAGATGGCTTTTTTTTCTCCTGTGTTGTGTTTAAATTTTAGGAAAATAGATTTTCCTTTTATTGAAGTTGCCTCTGGATTTTTAGCAGTTTCTCTTTAGAGCTAATTTCAATTTCATTCTAAATATTGTAGTGTTATCCAGTTCTAAAATTCCTTCCTGTCCATGGAGAGAGACGTTGGATGGCAGCCTCATTTAAACAGTGTAGTTGCCAGACTGTATGGATTAAAACGAGTAAATGTTATGAATGACAGGGTGTCTTGTGTCAGTATCAAAGTACTGATGATAACAGGCATTGATCAGTATGATAATATGAAGGAGAGAGACATGACATACTTCTTTAAAATGAAGGTTCCTGAAATCATGGTTGTTGAATTAGAAGGCCACAGTACATGGTATGGAAAGACATTTTTTTTTCTGTCTGAGCATTTCTAAAAATACATATTTAGAGTGAATGTATGTATTTATTAGAATTTTCCAGAAGTGGAAAGGCAATGTTATCTTAGGTGGGGTGGATTTTTATTTGTGTGTTGCCTTTTAATTCTTTGCTCAGTCCCAGCCATACACCTGCTCAGTTCCTATGCATGTTTTTCCCAGGCCATTCACTGGCGTGTTTAGCAGTGGCATTAGCATCAAAGCTGGAGCTGGCATAGGATCAGCACTGTATGGGTGAGGCTTAGCACTTTTCCTCTGGTAAGGACGAGGCAAATCTTTATTAAATTGGTTCATCTAGACTTTTTCATGACTGCAGCAGAGAAGAAACATTTTGGAAGCAATAGAATGTTGTTATAAAACAGTAAATCTTCAAAGGAAGAGATGGGAAATATGCATCATCAGAAATATATGTGGATCTTTCTTAACTGTCAGGACTTCAGTGAATTCCTTCTCCAACAAGTCCTCAAGTCTTTGCAAAGCAACACTGTGTGAAATTCCCACAGAGCAGATTTATGTTTGCAAAGAGTAGTAAAGCAAGTAATTTTGAGACAGACAGGTCTTGAGCCAAACCAGATATTTATTAGATAATTTTCTTGGAAATTGAGAGAAACCTCATCAATAGTATCTAGTTGGTTGAAATTCAGTTTGGGTTGAGTTTTAAGGAATACAGTTTGGTCAGATCTTTAAATACCCTGGCCACCAAGGTTGCTCTTTAATCAGCAGACTTCTGGAAGGCCAGCTGAACTTGCACAGATTTAATATTGATCCTGGAATTGGATGACGTGTGTCACTTCAAAATGCTTGATTGGAAGAGCCTATTTTAAGAGTGGTACAACACAGTATGCCTCTGAGATCATGTATTTAAAAGAAAGAAGCTAGCAAAGTTTAGATATTCAAAAGACGGAAACTTAGAGCAGATTACATTAAACCATAGATCCACCTACTGAAGAGACGAGAAAAACTTAAGTAGGAATTGTTGTTTGCCTGTTAATTCAAGAAGGATCAAGAAAGGGAGGTAGGATTTGAGCAGTATGATTCCTGTCATGTAAACACCTCATTGTGCTTAAACTTTAGATTTAATTAAAGGTATCTTAAAAAAAAAAAAAGTTGGAATTGCAGATACTGCATAATACTCTTTGGAGTGTCTGTTGTGTTACAAATATATAAAAAAAACTTTATTGTCTAATAAACTCGTGCTCTGTGTGCCAGAAATGCAATATAGCAATACGTGTTCTCAATCTCTTCCCTTTTATCCCTGTCAAAAGACAAAAAAATAAATTCTTTGGTAGAACTTTAAACAAATCTTTAAGTCTTATTGTCAGGAAAATGTTAACTGACCCAAGTACAAAGTTCTGTATTGTTCTTGTAAAGATACAGCTACTTGGGTCTGTCATTTCGCAACACCACTGCACACAAAGAATTTGGTTATATCAATGGAAAGTTGAGCCTTTTGCTCTTTGTGAGAAATAACTTAATTTGGTGTTTGCAAGGCTTATTTGGAGCCTGTGGGAAACTTGGCTTCCTGGCACTTGTTTCACTCTTCTGTCAATCTAGGGAGCAATGCTAGCATCTGTGCCTAAAGAGTCATGTGTGCCTGTTGCTGTAGGAGGTTTTAGCTGTTTCGAAAAAGATTAATATGTCCTTAAGGAGAAATTGTGGTGCTGGTTAAGGATTCCAGCTGATCAGTCTTGCAGGCTTAGAAAAGATCGAGGCCACAGCAGAAGGAAATTTGCCAAAGAATGCAGGAGAAATGTTTAAAGTAAACATCTGCATGGCATAGAGAGAGTTAAGAGGCATTCCTCCCTCCAGCCAAACTGTGAACATATTTAGGTCAAGTGCAGTGAGAAGATCCATAGGAAAAAATGACCAGCTGGCATCATGATTGTGAAACAAATTACTGCAGGAAGCATTGGCACACTCATTAAATATCCTTTAGTTTCTAAACACTTCCTTTGTTATTATTTGAAGGAGTTATTGTAATAGAGTTGGTATTGTAGTAACATCTAGGGATCTCAACCAAGATAAGGACATGAGTATCAGGCACTTGACAGGACAAGGTTAAGAGATGGAAGTTGAAGGGTACAAAATGAAAGGGTTTTGTGTGCTGGAACTGCTAAGTTTCTTTCTCTCAGCCATTTTTCTGATATTTTGGGTGTGTGGGAGGGTTGTATTGTAAAGGGCTGATAGGAGGGACAAAGGAACTAATGGAAACAAAAGGATGTGAAATACAAAAGAAGAAACTGTCAGATGTGAGGGGAAGAGGTGTGAGGGAAAAAGCAGCATTCATATTATTATGAATTTTGTTGTGCCCCAGACCACCCAGCACAAATTTCATCAGGCAAGGTAAATGGCATGTTGACCTAAAGCTCATTTCTTTTCTTAGCAAATTATGAAGGACCGGTGGATGAATGTTGGCCATGAAGAAGAAGAATTAAAGCCATATACTGAGCCTGAACCAGATTTTAATGACACCAAGAGAATAGGTAGGACATTTACAGGGATGCTGCATCTAATGTAAATGGGCAATTTTATAAGCGAAACTAAACTCTTATAAAATTTGAGATAAAATCTCATTGTAAAAGTAGAATGTTTTTATTTAAATGAGAAATTTAATTACTATACCCTCCTTATAACTACTGTTGTGACAGTGACTGAGCTGACGTGAATCTACAAGCACAGCAAGAGACAAATAAGAATACAGAATTCAACAGGCAGAAGGAAACAGATTTTGTTACGAGGGTAACAATTTTTATCCGTTGTGGTCAGAGAAAGATACTGTGTTGGCCCTGTAGCTTTTTACAGTTTCTATTTGCTGGTGGTTTATATGTTTGCTGGATAACATTTAATGTTAATAATGTTGAACTATGTTGAATAACATAGTTGTGAGTTTTCAAGATGAAATAACAACGAAAGAGGGGATTTGTATCCTTTTTGATTTTGCGCAGCAAAGATGATGTTAGTTGGGATGAATCCCAACTTACCTGTAAAATTAGAGGGGGTTTTTTTCTACTTTTATTGTTCTAAAGCTTGGGGGTTTTTTGTAAACCCAAGCACATATTCTGCTAATGGATCTAGCTCTTTTTACTTGTAGACATCATGGTCACAATGGGCTTTTCAAGAGAAGAAATCCATGAATCTTTAGTAAACCAAAAGTATGACGAAGTCATGGCTACTTATCTGCTTCTAGGTAGAAAACCACCTGAAGTAAGTGCTACCTAATTTGCATCTTCTGTTTTGGCCTTTGTATCTGATTGGGTTGAATATTCTGGTTGTCAGTGTTTTTATGAACTATTTTGTAGCATCTTTTTTTTTAAAAAAGAAGGTGATTTGATAACTTACTATTGTATTTCTCTTTTCATATTTTCCTGGATATCTTTTTAATTCACATATGAAGAGATAGATTGAATCTTTACATTTTCTTGTAAATTTGTAGAATTTCTTTTTAAAAAAGCTAGCTGTTAATCTGAAATGGCATGACTTCTAAGTGCAGAGTCCTCTTCCTGCTGTGTGTTTACAGTTAAAATAGTTAATTTGACTAGAGAAATTATTCTTACTACCAAGATGTGACATCCTTTATTTCTCAGAAATGTATTGATCCTTTTTTGTATATTATAGTATATTTCATTATTTAATAAATAATTGCATCATAGTAATTCATATATTTGTGATAGAGAAATCTTGACTGTTCTGGAACTAGAGGGATCTGTACATCTTTTGGGACCACAGGGATTTTCAAGAAATTAAGCCAACACTAAGGCTTTCTTTTTAAAGGATTTCCCACTGGCCCCCCCACTGCTTCATTGACCTTCCTTTATTTCCAAGATAGTGTAGATCTGGTATGTACATCCTTGAGTGCATTTTCCCACAACATCTCTGAAGCAGAATTACCTTGTCATGGTAGAACATGTCGGGAAACTGTCTAAAATAATTTTGACTCAAACTGCTTTGAAGACAATATTTGCCTTTTCCATTGCCCTTACTTACAGCGTATGACATCAACAAACAAATGGCTGAGTTACATGCTTTACAGAGATGTGTTGAAGGCCATGAAGGATCCTTGAATCAGTAGTACTTGCTTTTTTTAGCCCTTCTGACTCGGTCTGATGCATTTTGAAATTGTTCTGAAGCTATAAATGCTCTTTAAGCTTAAAAAAAAAAAAAAGGCAGGGAGCACAATTTGTTGGCTTAGGTTTTAAATAGCACAGTTTGTGTTACTGTCAAGATTCTTCTAATTTTATTTTGAGCATTCATTAACTTCGTAGCTTTAGCTATTTGTTTTTAAAGCACACTAAACACAGATGAAGTGATAAAATTAATCTTGAAGAAAATTAAACTCTGAATACAACTTGAAGTTAGGAAAACAAAACAAAAAAATAAAATAAAATTACATTTAAAAAACAAAAACAAAAAAAAAAAACCAAAACAAAAAAAAACC